>ML815822.1:0-10956 GCA_009831015.1 Picea engelmannii
TCAATGAGGATATTTTCTATGATGTTGTTGTATCTTCTTAGAATGCACATTTGGTTGTGCATTCTATATATTGTTCCTCCTCTTGTCCACGTGAATGGATTGTTAATTTTGGAGCTACCAAACACATGACAAAAAACCAACATCTTTTCTCCAATTATTGACTATAGCATGGTGGACAGGAAGTAGTTATCGGTGATCACTCAACCTCACCATTTTGAAGTAGTGGTGATGTCATTATTGACACTATCAATTTTGGAGATGCTCTCCATGTTTTGGAAATTGGATAAAAACTTCTTTCCATATACTACATCACACAAAACAATTAAAGATGGAATTTTGACTAGATCAATGGGTTATAAAGGACAAAAGTGATGGTTTTAAAGTGGTTTTTAGTGCATGATAATGTGATGAATCTAATCATGTGTATAAACTAGGGAAGATAGGGCATTCTTCCCATAACCGAAATGGTTTCCTTCTATGGTAGTTAATGCAAATGACACCAACATCCTATGGCATAAATCTTGGGGTCATACCATATTTGGATCTTTATGACTTACTAGTTATCTGCATATTGTTGATGACCTTCAATAGATTGAACCACCTAGTGGTGCCTATGAAGGGTGTGTTTTGAGGAAACATCATCAACAATATTTTCCTAAGGACAAAGTGATGTGATCTTCTCAACATCTTGAATTGATGCATAGTGATATTTGTAGACCTATGACCACCCATTATGTTGGGGGAGCTAAGCACTTTATCACCGTTATTGATCATTTTTATTTATTTCTTTAGGTGTACACCATTCAATCCAAAGATGAAGAATTTGGAAATTTCAAAGAATTTATATCTTCAATGAAAAATCAAAGCAAGAGAAAGAAAAATTATATTTGGATTGATTGGGAAGGAGAGTATTCTAGAAAATATTTCCAATCATTTCTCATTTCTCATGGTATTTATTAGCAATAGAATGTTCCCTACACTCCACAAAAAAATGGATTCGTTGAGCAGAAGAATATGGCTATTATGCAGATGGCTCAATGCATGATTCTTCAAATGAGTTCCTCATGTTTTTGTGTATCTATGTTCTTTACATCATGATGTCGGTCCTCTTTCTACCTCTAAGGGTTCTTCCTCCAACACTCCCTCTACAGTAACTAGGTAGATAGTTGGGGCTAATGAGAACCTTATTGATGAATTCTCCATATCCAAGCCTTAGAAGTCTCTTCTTCTATACAGGACATTCCTACTAGATTTCCTCCAATCCATCAGTAGTTTAGTTGTGACAATGATTCATTAAGAAGATTTATTGTGCAATCCATCTAATCTAACTACTCTTACTTCATTTAGGTCAAGTCATTTTCCAAAGTGGTCCATATCCACATGTGTAGATGTTTTTTATTTTCTTGTAGGCCCACCCACCTACCACAGGCTCTTGTCTCCATGGTTGATAAGATGCCCATTGAATTGAATCTTCACCCACCTCTAACCCTTTGTATCACATTATCTGCACCAATGGCCCTGTAAGGTACCTCAAGAATAAATATGGCACTAGTAATGAGGTTGGTGTTATAATAAAAATCCATTCGTTGAGATGTATCCCACCTATCTGATGGTGAAGCCAGTTACAACCTCCTTGATATCTCAACCCAAGGTAGAGACTACTTGCACCTCAAATGGTCCTATGTCTAAGACAATGAAAAGAGGAAGAAGGAGAAGTGAAGGAAATGCGTAAAATCCCTCTTAGGACCACCCAACCTAGGTATTGTCCTCTCTCAGCTCCATGGGTGGCTGAAAAGGCCTAGGGGTGATTTTTTTGGACAAGGGGGTGAAAAAAAACTTGTTGATTTTCATAACAACAAACTAATAAGAGTGAACAACAAGTTGTTTGCTCCTTTATGGCCCTGGGAAAATGTTCTAAACTAGTTCCTGTGGTAAACCAGGGTCCAAAACAATTACTCGATGAATGGCTTATGAAAATTTACTAAAATCTAAGAGTCAAAAAGAATTTTGAAAGCTACATCCATGCCATTTAATATGGATATAATTTATGAACAACAAATTGTTTGTTCCTTCTAATACATGAAAAAAAGCCCAAAATTGCACGTGATTTCCTGGAATTTCCCAGAAAGTGGTCCCAGAGCTTTAAAGGGTAAAACTTAGGATCTAAAATATGTAATTTCAACCCTTCAGTAGGTTTCTACATTTATGGAAAGTGATGTAATTGGCTACAAAGTATAATTTACTGGGATGTTGGGTGGACTGACAAAAGGTTTGATACTTTAACCATGTGTTAGATGTAAATTAAATTTTAAACTCATTAATCACATGCAATGCTATCATACATTTATGAAATTCCCCCCGATCAAGCTCATACATTTTATCTCTTAACCTTTCCACCTAGTATAAAGTGAGTGAGATAGCATACACCATTTGGTCATAATAATGAGTGCCCTATGTAGTTCATAGAATGAAGTGTTATCCCCTTTCTATCACTAGTACTTTCAGGATCTTAAATCCTCTTATATAGAAGAATGGTACTTGCACAAAGGAAAAGGCTCAATACCCCACTAAGGGATTTTAGTTGATCTTACCCTAGCAATGTAGTATTCCAATCTAAACTAAGCTATTCAAAGTTTGGAACCTTGAGCTTTATCCAACAAAACCAATTCGAATAAATGAGCTCACTCAATTGATACACGGAAGACAAATTTCTAAGAGGGCCCTGATGGGGATTCCCCAACTTTGACTCTTAGTGTTCAAGAAATTGAAATGATGAAATGAAAATACCAAGCCATCCATGTGGCAAGATCATGTCTTTCTTTCACACATGTGTCTCTTGGTCAAAACAATTGAAATATAGATAAATTATATATATATATAGTTTTGTTTCGTGGGATGGACCTCTACCTTTTGTTTGCATATGTTTGGTAATTTTGTGTTTTTTGTTATTTTTTGGGGTTTTTTTTAGCGAGAGCCTTTAGAGGTAGAAACATGAAAGTGAGAAATTAAAAAAAAATATGCATAAGATATTAGTACCAGTTCACCCTCCATAATAAGCTTAATGTTAACCACAGTAAGTATGATGGCAAGGAAACTCAACCATCACCCAGTCATAGGGTTATATGTCTTTAGTCTTCGACTTGGGTGTCATGGTAATTAACAAATTCAAGAAATAATAAATGAAATTAACTATGCTACTCATCCTAGAGGAATGTGGTTGAATCTCTTTGTGCACTGCATAGCCACCATATGAAAAGGGAGTTTTAACTGGTTCCTTGGTTAGTGGGTCGGAAATAATCTAATGCAAATTTAAATTATAATAATTACAAAGGAAAAAATATTGATTTGTATGAACATAAAAGTACCTGAAAACCAAGATTTTATCTTAAGGATTAATTTCATATTGACAGTTAAGTGCGTGAAATATTTATATAACTAGGTAAACCAAAAAAATGAAATTAGGAGTGTGGCGGAAACATTTTTACACGAATGTTCGTTATTTTTGTTTTATGCCTTGTTAGCTCCTGTGTCTCAAATAGGTCTTCAAGCGGTTCCCAACTACTTAAGTGAAGTGGAATGGGAAACCAACTAAGCTCCTAGTAGGCCAACAATAATTTTTATTGTAATGTTTTAATAGAAAAAAAAAAAAAAAAGAGAACAACAAATTGAAATTTGCAAGTATAAATAGCCAACTAAGAAGGTTGTCCCAAAAGGGTAAGCCGACCAAAATGGTGAATTTCTCTCTTCAGGACAACAATAACAAACACATAAAATAGAAAGTAGAAAAGAAGAAGAAAATGAGAAAGGAACAACTATAACTAGCAAAGAAATGAAAATTTGGGGGTTGTCCTAAGGGACCCCTATACTTCTTGATTGTTAACTATCAATGATATGTTTGGATCATTTCTAAAATTTGCATAAACATTCACATAAAAAATATAAACAATAGTTGTTAATACGTAAAAACAACCAAGTTAAACCCAACAAAATAATAAGAAATACCTAGCTAACCAATCCCTAATGGGGATAGCTAACATAAATATCATCTACTACTACCCATCAACCCTCAACTAGAAAGCATTCAAATCCAAACAATTGAAAGAGAAAAAGTACAGTCACTGAGAACTCTAGAGAAAAAACAACAGAGCTTAGGTGATATATTCAACAAGTCCTCCTTAATACAAAATCCTTCCTCTTATTTCTTAAAAAGGAGGAAGCTAGGGTTAGATCACAAGACAATTTCCACTTTTGGAAAAGTGACAATTGGACCAACCCTAAAGCTCTTATGTCCTTTTGCAAAATGTAAATCAAATTAAATTTGATTTCAAAATTAATTACAATATTTAATTCAAAGTAAAGAACATTCGAGGAATTTCAACTTTTGACAAAAATTCTTTGAGGGGAAAAGATAAAATTTGGTGCCATATCATCATTTACCTTGGGATTTGTGCCATCCCAATGGCATATTTGATTGTTGGCCATAGGTTTGCAATGACATTTGGCGAATTCATGGTGTCAGAATGGCCATCAATCGTTGTCAAATTCATTGAGAGAGAAGGCACATGGCTTGGGGAAAGATTGGCTTGCTTTGGAGGACAGGGGGTCATGGGTTATGTCGATGAAAGTAAAGAAATACTCATTTTTTAGGAAATCTTTAGACCTTATATTATTATGCCCCCCTTTCTACCTATAATTCTTCCCTGCATATTGGTTTTTGACGCTTAAAAGTGCAACGATGAATACTATGCTCGCAAATGATTGCCAAGCTTTATTATTTAACTATATTAATAATAAACTAGTAGGTGGAACCCCCTTGTTAGACTTATGGTACTATGGTGGATAAGCAACGTTTATATTTTCCCTGTCTATGTGATGGTAGAAACCTGTTTTTCTACAGTTCATTTTGCTTCAGGTCGTGGTTTAAAATGTTATGGTAATTTGTGTTGGTTAGATGATTAAAATGGAGCAAAGTGGTTTAGATGTTGCCCTTTTGGATAAAAGAATTATATTCAAGTTCTAATGTTGTGTATTGTCATGACAAATGTTGGGTGCTCTTGACCCTTTCTACTATGGTTATGCACATTGTTTGAGTTTCATAGTGGGTTGTGTCCCTAGCATATTTTCTTTAAAAGGAATGTGATATTGGCAAGGGGTGGTGCACTTTGCAAAAGTGATATGGCGATTTTGGGTTTTTGATGCATTAATGGTATAGTGCTATGGTGAGTTGTCTAGTGGGCTTGGCTTGTACTAAAAATTCAATGAAGTCTGAAGGGAGAGGTGACATGCATTTACTGCACGTCACTCAAACTCCCCTCAAGCTCATCACCCTCTTCATTCTTGCATTTCTTTGGCTTTAGTAGTTGTTGTTTCTCCGCCTTGCTCGGTCATGGAAGAAATATACAGTCTTGGTTTTTCTCCTCGCACAGACTTTTCCAGGTATGGGTTTTCTTACTTTTCCATTCATGAGAGTTACTCTGCCCTTTGAATCAAATTTTAGCTCTGGTTGCTCGTGGTCCATGTGATTCTCAAGCTATTATGATGTTTTGAACTGTGTATTTTTTGTTGTATCCTTGGTTTCTTATGGTGGTTGTTCTGAACTGTTGGCATTTAAAAAAAAAATGGTCGTGGTGTTCTTGTTGTGTGTAATCCTTTGCATGGAATTGTTGAATTAAGATTGCAGTGCAGCCTGCTTGGTCATGGATCTGTGTTTGGTTCTAGCCTTTTTTGTTGAAGTTGGTTATCACAGTGTGCTTAAACTTTGGGCTTTGTGAATGCCCCACCTATATCTTAACATTATTGATCTTTGTGATTAAATATGCCCACGCCATGTTCGACTCTGTGGTTTTTTATGATGGAAGGTTGGAGCATTTCGTGCCTTGTCTTGGAAAAACCCTGAGTTGTTAGCTTGCTTGTTATAACCCCAACGTCACCATTGCCTGGTAAACATTACACAGTATGAATACATGCTACCCAGAAGTTGATGAAAGCATTATGCATGCTTTTGGTCGGGCACAGGTTTATATTTGTTCGTTCACTTTGCAGTTTTGTTAAAATGGGTTGGCTTCATTTGTTTTCTGTTGGAAGTTGCAGTATGTTGTTTTGAAATCCATATAGCCGAGGGCAATGTTGCATGTTTTTGTTCCTTTGTTAAATTTTTATTGGGCACCTATGGAATGAGTTGTATGTGCCATCCAAATGCTAAGCTCTATGTTTGAACCGCCTGTTGTCTCTACCATTGACTATCTTGAACCCTAGATATTATATTGAGATCGTATTTACTCCAGTTTGAGTTTGATGGGAGCACTGTGCATGCTCAGTTACTTGGGCACGATTTTGTTGGTTTCCTTGTTTGGTAATTCTGGAAGAGATATGTAGCCACTTAATTATTTGAAGCTTATGATCAAAGTATTGAATGTTATTTTGGTTCAATCATTGTGTTGATTGTATAAAAGTGACATGTGTGTGAAATGTTTGAGGCCCAAATAAAAGTTATAACGTCCGGATTGATTGCGTTGAACAGTGGTTAAATAAATGATGGATATGAGTTGTTTTTCAACACTATACGTGCTCCTGTTGGTTTTACAGGATTAGGTATTGAAGTTAATTTTATGGTCATGGCTCAAAGGCTATTATGGTTTCTTATAAGTGATTACATTGTTGTTCGTTATGACTGTCATATAATGATAATGTGGATACAATGGCTAATGTGATTAAATAATTATGGGCATATAGATTATTGTGTAAAATAATTTGGAAACCAACAAGCAAATTTTTCAAGGAAAATACCAGTTTAGATTATTGTTTTGGAAAAGGAACATTGTTAAACTTTGAAGTTCTGGACAAAGATTTGTTTTGGTTACATTTAAAGTAGCATGTTATGATTTTGTTTCACTTGAATTGTGTCCATATCGTTTCTCTATTATTCTACCATTTTTTTCTAATTAAAGTCCCCTCATAATCTCGATTTCACTTATTGCATCCATGTTCTATGAAATAAATTTAAAAGAAAAAGTCTATGTAGAAGCGACAAAGGGATAACTTAGTAAGGGATGATGACTGATATTTTGATACTTTTATACACAGTTAAATTGTTTGCTTAATTGTTGAACAGTATTCTTTTATTGATCTCCTATCATTATACCACTTTTTGTTAATTACACTCCCTCCATATTTCCCATGAACCCTATCACCTCCTATTCACTTGGCAATTAATGAATGGTTTGTTATGGATGGATTTGCATGTATCTCGTGTAAATTTTTGAGCCAATTTTTTTATTCATGTAAGCAGAGTGTCATGTATGGTTTATTAAGAGCTTCATTATTGACGAACTGTTGCTATAGGATGATATTTTTTAGTAGGGGCATCAATGGTTGAAATAACAGAGGTAGAGGAAATTGGAACCGGAGCCATATGAGGCCTAGATTTTCTATTCATTTTGACGTAGATCATCAAGAATTGAACCAACTTTTCCAAGCTAGGTTCTTTAATTGGGTTGGCCATAAAATAATGCACCCTCAATCAGAAAGACCCCATTTTCATCCTCCTCAGAACATCCATGGCATTCTCATTCCTCCACATGTGTCCTTGCAGCCTAAAATCCCCGCAAATGATGGTTCGCAAGAGATCGTCAACTAGCATGTCTCTCACCATCGTGGTTGGTCCACTATGTCATTCCCTTTACCACCACCTGTCAATCCCAATGTCCATATTTATCGTGTTGTTTCGTCAGTTCAGTATTCACATGCCAGTAAGAGATTAAAAATTGATATTCCCCAACTTGTGCAAGACAAAGGAAAAGAAGTTGTCTCCCCTTATTCTCCCTCCAATGGTTCCTCAAAATCTATTTCTTCTCGCATGCATTTGAAAGATGAATATTCCCATGTGATCAACGAGATACAACCCCAAGGGTCTAATCAACCACAGTCTACTTCTGAGAAGTCTAAGGGAAACAATAGTGAAAAAAGGAAAATTGTCTCACAAAGTGACAAATATGGTTTTTAGATTATGCTTTTTATGATTTCAGTGGATGAAGACAGTGCTTAGTGGGTTTCAATATTTTTTGACAGCAAGCTCTTTTTTGATATTTTTTAGATAATGTGGACATATACATATATTTTTGGATATGATATAAATTATTTCTGATATTTAAATATCCAGTTTAAAAGATATTTAAGGGTGCTACAAGGGTGGCATATAGTCAAAAAATTTATCATTTTTTTGTTATATTTTATGATTTGAAAGGAAGAAATGATAGGAGTCACAAGGGGTCTCATCTACCTAATTATTATTAATTAAATACCCTTAACTATATTATTATTATTTATTTCTCCTAAACTAATTAATTAAGTTAAATCAACTTAACTAAATAAAGTAGTTGAACTACTTCAACTTATTTGGAAAGAATAAAAATTGAATGAGAAGAAGAGACAAGGGAATAATAGAAGGAGAAAGCAAGACTAAGGTTTGTTCTTTGGTTGCATGAGATAGTTTTAGTTTTCATTCATTTCTGAGTTTATTCAAAGCCTAATTCTTTTTTTTACAATAGGGTCTTATTGTAGACAGCAAGGTTCAATACTGAACCAAACTTTTCAGACGCTTGTTTTAGAGGTGTTGATCCTTATATGTTTGTGAATTAAGTTTCATCACTGATAAAGGATATCTTGCATAGTCAAATTGGAAGCAATTTGTAGCAAGTTGATCCAGATTATTAATGTCATTTTTACTTTACTGTCAGAGTATTTTTGTATGGTGTTCATCAGGGATCTCTAAACCATACTTTGGTGCATGCCCTCGCACGAGTTTTTTAAAGAGAAAAACACTTTTGATATCTCAGAATGAAATAAAATCATATTGTTATTATGTCTCATATATGTGTATTTGTGAGTTGGTTACTTTTCATTTTTTGATCTCCATGTTTACATTAAAGAAACTTATATAAATCTGTGTACATTACAGAAACTTATATAAATTTTATTTTATATTGCAAAATTATTTTCATTAATAAATCAGCCTAAACCCTTGTAATTAATACTTGTGGATTGGGAGAATATTTTGAGGCTATAAAACCCTGAGTGACATTCCTGACTATCTTGTCCTAGCCAGGCAAGATCTAAAAATGATTAAGGTAATTCATACATTTTCCTCAACATTGGTTGATCCGAAATCAGATTCAGAAGCCTGTCAGGGCTTGAAAAATGCTCAAAAATGAAAGTGCTCGGAATCTAATGAAACCAACACCATTGCGTCCGTCTTGTCTTCCTGATTCCGGTGGTATATTTACTTTGTCAAACGGAGTCTGTATGGAGAAGATATCGCATTCTGTCCGTCGAGCCAAACAGGCAAAATTTTTGGATGCTGACTGTACCTGTCCGTACAGTCCGTACAGGACACGTCTCAGTCTGTACAGGACACGTGGCATGTCCATACAGTGACACATGGTGGCTCCGGGGAGTGACATGTGGCATGCAGTTTTGGACTTTTTGGCGCACAGTTGGGCCAATCCGAAGGTGACACGTGTCACCACTGGAAGGGTGACACGTGGCATGGATGACATCAGCAGATGATGTGTCTCGAGTGATGTGGCAGATGACAGAGTGTACGGCAGCTTGGAACGTGGCAGACGTGGACGAATCATAGGTTGACGCGTGTCGTTTTATGGTTGATTGGAAAGGTGCCACGTGGCCCAATCAGAGGCTGCCACGTGGCACCAGGTGATTGGTCGGTTGGTTGTTTAAAAGTTTGTTGTCGCCGGGGATCGAACCCGCGACCTCCCGGTGGGCAGCGAACCAGCGAGAATGGGCTAACCATCAGGGCGACAGGTGGTACTTGTTAAATTTATGGCGTAATTTCTATTTGTTTTGGTTCAATTGTTTGACCGGCGGCAAAAAGGATCGGGGCTTAGCCCCAGCCCTCGGCACCAACTATACGACCTTGCCACATAGCCAACAGCATGGACGGCCCATGGACCTTGGCGGTTACCACGGGAGTTAGCACGGTTATGGTTTAAAACTTGGCGCGGTTAATAGTTATGTTACGGTTACATTGTTGTTTAAACATTTGACCAAAGGGCGCGTATATGTTAAAGCCATGGTTATAGCCCGTTGCCACATGCGACCGGTGCTAGCGCCTTTGGGGTGGCCCGCGCATAGCCCAAGGGCTAGCGCGTGGCCACATGTAAACTCATGTGACCGTTTAAAGAGGGCGCACGCCATGGTTTGGGGGCTAAAGCCCGATTTTAACCAATTATATAGTTATAAATGGGTTTTTCAACCAACTATGCGTTTTATTGTTAATTAAAACCATTTTTATTATAATTAACTCATTTTTTGGAGTTATTGGGCATTTTTAGAGCCTAAATTCGTGGAGGAAGTTGGAGATGGATAACCAACTTCCCAACTATTTAACCACGGCCATTTTGAGGCTAAGGGGATAGGTTTTGAGAGCAATTCAGAGCAGAGATGCTGAGGAGAAGCCAAGTCAAAGCCAGTTTGAGGCAGGGAAGCCGTTGAGGAGGAGATGTTGTCGAACCGTTTCTGAGAGCTCCGAACATCCGATTCAGGGGTCGTTTTTCGTGCATGGTTCCAGAGATCTGGGCGAACATGACCAGATTAGTCTAGAAGCCATTTGGCATTGTAAAGATGTACTATTGAGCTTTCAAATAGAAATAAAGAAGCCTCCCCCACAGAGAAAAGGCCCGGAGACGTAGGCAAAGTTGTGTCGAACTCCGTTATCAACCTGTGCATTATGGTTTGTTGTTTTTCATTGCATTTCAGATCTGAAAATATGTTAATGGTTGTATAATTCATTTTCTTATCTCGTTCTTTCGTTAAGTTTCCCAATGGTCAATTAATTCATGCAATTAAAAAAACTCAACCATAAGTCATTCGAAAAATCCTGACGGATCAAGTGGTATCAGAGCTAGTTGACGTTTGGATTTGAGTTTTGCATGTTAACCA
>ML815823.1:5729-25002 GCA_009831015.1 Picea engelmannii
GGTGGGTAAACCCACCTTTATTTAATTCTGGGTCTTCAATAATAACTATTGGGGCCGACTTCTTATTCTTCCCTTTATAATTGTCCGATGACCAATCCGCAAAAGGGGATTTGGTCCTTATACAATTACCGACATGATTAATCCACAATGGGGATTAGTCCTAATAATAAAATAACAATAACAATAAGAATGCTCTTCGCAGTTACATTATTTCAACATATTTCTGGGCCTCTTTAATATCTGCTAGGGCCGACTTCTTATTCTGCCTATTACAATTGTCTTTTGACCAATCCGCAAAAGGGGATTTGGTCCTATTACAATAATCGACATGATCAATCCACAATGGGGATTGATCCTATGAATAATATATCAATAATAATAAGAATACTCTTTGCAGTTACATTATTTCAACACCATCATTATCGAAAACAACATGTTCTTTAGGAAGAAGGCTCTGCCCTTGTCCAATGTCTCATGCAAATCTTTCAAATGTGTCCAAATCACTGAAGAAGTCTTACTTGTCTGGACCTCTATAAGCATCTTATCTGTCACGGACAACTTAATCAGCATCATGGCTTCTCTATCTTTCTCATCAAATTTATCCCGGTCTTTACCCACAACTGCAGGTTGAGTAAGTTTACCAAGGATAATATTCACCAAGCACCTGTACTAAAAAATGGTCAGCATCCACTGCTTCCGTGTGTCGTAGTTCTTGCATGTGAACCTCTGACTCCCTTCCAGCATGATGTTGGGTAAAGATGCCATAGGTGAAGGTTAAAAATAACCCAAGAACAAAGTAGTATGATGAAAAATTTGCAGATTAATAATAAATCTGCCCACAAACAGCCCAAAGCACGCAGATCTAGACAAATCTGCTCACCACCAACCCAATAAGACTCATATCTGCTCTCAACCAGCTGAAAAACACGTATATCTAAGCAAATCTGCTCACTAACAGCTCAAAATCATTCAGATCTATTCATAAATAGCACCAAAAAATCAACTTGACCTTGGATCTGCTGAAAAATAACAAATCAGCAACTAAAACTTCCAGATCTGCAAATTTGGGCACCAATATAGGAAACAAACAGCTTCAATTTGCTTCTAATTCGTCTATATTGTCAAGAAAACTGAGAAATAAGATAATCTGGGCCATAAATTGATTTTTACAACACTTTTCTGAGCAATTCCATACGGATTCCGTACAACTAAGAATTTCGTACAACTATATTATTGTACAGTACAACTGTTCCTTACGACGGCTGAAAATGGTAGCTCAAAACAGCAGCTCAAAATCGTTTTATGGTGGCTGAAAAAGTTGATCTTGCTTTGAAAAGAAAAACAAAACAAAACCTGGTTTTAGGGAAACCCTTTTGGCTCTCTGATGTGTTATGCTAGCGATTGTTTGATCCGTTTCTGCTGATGGAAATCCCTAGGTCTTAATGCTCTCATAGACTCTATGGCTCTAGATGAACTCTGATACCTATGAAACTTAAAGAAAAATATATGTATATGAAATAGAACAGAACAGCCACTCAACACACAAGATCAGCAAATGCTTTCTTTATCTATTTCAGGTAGAAATTCAATGTAAATAAAAGCATCTTGCAACCCTTTCTTATCTGTTGTACGGATCTGTACTATATCCACCGTATGGATCTGTTTCTTGCTGTACAGATCAAGGTCTGCTCCTTTTACTCTATCTGAGAGATGGGTAATATATCAATTTTCTCTTACACAGGAAGAGTTTGGCCCTAGCTCGGCCCTCCTTTAGACAGCAGCTCGAATAGATCTAACAGGACCTAGCTTGGTCGTACCTGATACGAACTGTACGGAACCATACAAGGGTACAGGTTCCTCTTCTTCGACTCAGCTAGCTCTACCTCTAGCTCGAGTTCTTTTGGCATGCCTTATTGTGTTGTCTTGCTTTCCTTTTAAATCTCTTTGAGATCCATGTGGGACTTAGCCAACTGATCCTAGCCATTAGATCTTGATCTAGATCAATGGTTGGGACTTGTTCTTTCATTGAGATAACTTAAGCTTACACTTCATGTGTTTTTGCTAGATAGAAAACTTATCCTCACTATATTCTAAAACTCCCTCTTAGTGAGAAAGGGGTTTTCTATGACCACCAATTTTTCCCGGAAGTACTCAAATTTTCCTTTAGACAATCCTTTAGTAAGAATGTATGCAACTTGCTCATTAGTAGAGACGTACTAAAGCTTTACTGCCCCTTTATGTACTCTGTCCCTGATGAAGTGATATATGATCTCAATGTGCTTGGATCTATCATGAAACACTAGATTCTCAGAAAGTTTAATACAACTTTGATTATCGCAGTATATTGTAGTGGGATCCAACTTTGTATCAGACAGATCTACAAGAATTTTCTGAAGCCAAATGGCTATTGAATTTTCACTATGCTAGGCTCAAGCATGAGGTTTATTTCAATTTTAGCATTTACTTAAACCATAAACAAATGCAGCTACACCATTCACAATTGTTGCAATAACCAAGATCTCAAGAAGAAATACCATGCACAAGAACACAAGAAATATCCTGGGAAACCCTTCTCAACAAGGGAAGAAAACCTAGCAATCCTTTGCTATATTCTCAAGAGAAAGACCTCCCACACCATAGACCTAGCACACAAAAGGGTGCTCTCCAAAACCAAGAAGCTAGCGCCCAAGAGAGGTGCACACTTCAGCCCTAGAAGATGTACTTGCTGAAATTCCGAAATTACATGTGTGTTGTGTGTTTCCTCAATGGGGAAATCACCTTTAGTTATACTAGACTGGACACATCAAAAGTGGTGTCTATTGGCACAACAGGACCGACCTCAATAACTCAAAATATAATTAATAATTACAATATTAATTATCTTTCACTTTATGGTGGGGCTGACCTATACCCTTTACATCACAATTAGGGTTACAGGTAAATCTTACTCTTAGACAATATAGCAAGGGATCTCACACACACACTAGTGCTCAGCCACTAGGGGCACGTCCACCTGTGCTCAGCCACAGGGATGTCCTACTCAACAGATCTCTATCTCACTGAGTCTCACAGGAGAATCATCCGAAGTACCACATCGTCTCAACTCTCTACACAGAGGAGAACAATACACCCATCACATGGGCACCTTCACCCCTCACAGGGGTGCACATCGTTTCATCTCAAATGACACACCCATCTCATGGGCATTCTCACCCCACACAAGGGCACACACATCGACACACCCATCTCATGGGAATCCTAACCCCACACAGTGGCACACAGCGTTCCATCTCAGTCTCAGAGAGGAATGACACACCCATCTCATGGGCTCTCTCACAGGCCGACTCACTTAGCCTGTGTCCTGGAGGATGTCTCACGAAGCTGTAATCATCAACAATGGCTTCACAACTTGCCTAACTGGCTTCCATATACTCGGCTTCTGCTGAACTAAGAGCTACCGATTTTTTCTTTATGTTGTACCAAGAGATCATGCTTGATCCCAAACTGAAGCAACATCCAAAGGTACTCTTCCTATCAACTACGCTTCCAGCCCAATCTGAATCGGAATATCCCACTAGTTTGACTTGGTCTCCTTGGACATACTGAAGTTTATATTCTATGGTACTTTTCAAGTACCTCAAGATATGTTTGGCTGCAATCCAATGTACTCTTCTAGGTTCCACCATGTGTTGACTGAGAGTGTTGACAGCAAAACATATATCAGGTCTAGTGTTGGTCAAATACATCAAGCAACCAATCAATTGTCTGTAAATGGTAGGATTCACCTTCTCTAACTCAGAGAAGTTTAGTTTCTCAAGATTAGTAATCATGGGAGTGGCCATGGGTTTACAGTCCTCCATCCCAAATATTTTGAGAATCCCAACTATGTATTTTACTTGACCAAAGAAAGTTTCACCCTTTTGTTGCCAGATCTCTAGGCCAAGAAAATAATGCATTAGGCCCAGGTCCTTCATCTCAAATTCTTCAGCCAGGTCCTGCTTGCAACCTGTGATTAGAGTTTTTTCTCCTATTAGAAAGAGATCATCTAGGTATAGTACAAGAATGAGAATGTCCCCTTTCCTTATGAGAAGGTATAGATTTGAATCGGCATCACTCTTGACAAATCCAATACTTTGTAGATAACTGTCAATCGTGGAATACCATGCTCTAGTTGCTTGTTTAAGACCGTACAGGGCCTTCTTCAGTCGACAGACATGACTTGCTTTGTTATGGACTTCAAATCCCTGTGGTTGTTCCAAATAGACCTCTTCTTCAATCTTCCCATTGAGGAATGTCATTTTAACATCCATTTGATGTATTTTCGACCCCATATGAGTGGAAATAAATATAACTAAATGAATGGAGGTGTAACGAGCCATTGGAGCAAAGGTCTCTTCATAATCCACTTCTTCTCTTTGAGAGAAGCCCCGAGCAACAAATCTGGCCTTATATTTGTCAATGCTTCCATCTGCAGCATGCTTTATCTTATATATCCATTTGGAGCTAACTACAGATTTGTCCTTTGGTCTAGGTACTATTTCCCACACATTGTTCTTCATTATGGAGGTATATTCCTCCATCATAGAATCCTTCCATGCTTTCTTCTCAATAGCTTCTCCAAAGCAAGTTGGTTCGGATTAAATCATATTACTCATGATAGCAGCATATCCTGAGTACCTCAGAGGAGGTATGCTTGTCCTGACTGAGGTCTTTGGTGACTTTACTTTCTCACTGGTTTCCTTCAATAATTGTTTGGCTCACTATGGTTTTTTTTTTCTAGAGAAGGCTAGTTGTTATTCCTCTTGTTGACCTCCTGTGGGAAGTGTCATCCCCTATCCTAGGGATAACTAAGGAGATCATGTCTTGAGGCCCACAAGTCCTAAACATGGAGTGTCGAGAGCCAGACGACTTGAGCTTGGCCTTGGAGGGCCCACCTTTTCTTCAGTGCAGTCCTTCTGTCAGCAGCAGCAGCATCCATCCCACCAGCCTGGTCCTGAAGTAGCAGTGGGTCTTGCTCTATGAGGTAATGAGTTCGGGTATCATGGTATGTGTCACTCTGATTTTCAAAGCATTTGAATATGTTGCACTAAACTCTCCTTTATTTCATAACGTTTGCTTGGAAATTATGCTCTTTAACTTGTTCATACCTAGGGGGGTGACAGAATGCCCTAGTAAGTTGGTTCTCCTTTAGTATGAGTTGCCACTGGGTGGGTCTATGAAAGGTCATTGTCCATCCCTTCCATACTTGCCACTTTTCATCATTATCCCTCTCATCTTCCCCTACCTTGGTTCGGGCATTGGGTTTGCCACACTAAGAAGAGTTGTACCTTGACTTGTGGGAAGAAGAGGCTAAAGGCCCAGAGGGTAAAAGTAGCTGGCAAGAGTTGAAAGCCAAAATAAAACCTTTGAGATGCTTCACCCAGGGATTCCCGAGAAAGCAATAAAAGGCTTCTCAGTAAGAAAAGGGGACCCGTAAGATAAAACAAAACTCAAGGTCTAGTTGGTGGATGGGAGGTCTCATCATGAGCCGGCCTATTAGGTCCATGGGTAGGTAGCGGTATGACACTACCATCTATCTAGTCACAAACCATGGTAGTGGCTCTTAGTGGCATAGCCAAGAGAAAGGGGGTCTCATCATGAGCCAGCCTTCTCATTTCCGTGAAGTGCTTGTGGGTAACGTTGTTACCCCTGGCCACCATGCCAGAACAGTGTCCCCCAACTTTTCCCTTGAAAAGAAAAAACAATAAGACTAAGAATAAAAGGCATTGAATGGGCTAGGAAACAATGGCATCCATGATAAGGTGCAGCTCGCCCTCTACAGAGGCACCCACAGGCAAGACCTACATTTCCCTATTATCACTGCACCCTCTACCCAAACATTTCCCCTACACCATTTCACACACTTACATGACCTAGATTGGCTCTCACCTGGGAAACACCCCAAAATTGAGGAGGATTATCCCAATAGGACATCCTGAGACCCTCTTGAAACCTGACTTGTTAAACTACATAACGTCTTTGAGCATTTGACTCGGTAAAGGGGGGTTTGATACACATGTTTGGGTAATTTGATTATTGGATGTGATTGACATGGCTATGATCCCTATGACTTATGATCCCATGGAGGGCGTACTTGTTGTTGTTGCAGGACTTTGCTCGGTGGACCAGTACATATGGGGAGATGATTAGCTCGGACCTCCATGGGGCTGAAAGCCCACAGATTGATGTTGTGACCCCAGCCAGGGGCAAAGAGATGTCAGAGACTTGCATCAGGAAGAAAGGACTTTTCACCAGAGACACTTTGGCAGACCTAGACCTAGGGGGATCTTGCTCTTCCACCTAGACGTTGGCCTTGGGAGGCCCATGACGTCACCTTTGTGACCCTAGACATCACCTAGCATCAGGATTGGCATTATGGAGGCAATTGTGTGCTAATTGGCACGTGTGGCATCATCTAGGGGCTTGGTAGGCCTAATGTTTTGTAGATGAGGCCCAACATTCCACCCAGGAGGCTCAACGTCACTCTAGAAGGGCATGACGTCACCTCTAAAAGTGATTTTAGGGTTTAATTAAAGACATTTATGTAAAAACTGGATTTTTGATGTAATTTGGCCATGTCGGCCTTTTGATGACCTAAATTTAATTAAAGGTCATAAGTATTGTATAAATAGAGAGATAAAACTCTCATTTTTTCATCATTCACTCATCACACAAGTGGTGGTCTGAAATTCGGCCCTCTTTAAGGGTTATTGGCTGAAATTAAGGGGTGCGCAATTTTTGGGGAGGCAAATCTTGGTGTATTTTGGCAAATTTTCATGTGGAGGATCTTCAACTAGGGTTTATGCTTGATTATTCTTGGTGAAGTAGAAAATCTGCATTTTTTTATTGTGAATGAATGTTTATGATGAATTTACTTGTTTCATGTCAAAGATTATGAAATTGCTTGCTTGAAACCCTAGGAAAAAGACATGTTACTATTTTTTTCTCTATAATCTTCCACTTGCTAAGATTTCTTGAAAGGCATGTATCTAGAAGTAGATACTAGAGCCCTACCATTATAGCACTCTAGTAACCCTACTTCATTGCCTATTGCATATTTTATTTCAATTTGTCTAAGGAAAAGAGAAATTGCTAGGGCCTATTTTTTATTACTTTCTAGCAATTATCTCTAGGACTTGGATTTTTGAGGCCTTGGGCTACCAACACCTCTCTCATCCTCTCCATCCCCTTTGACTAAACATTATCATTGCTACTTTCCTCTAAGAGTTGATGCTGCCATCATTGACTCCATTACCCTATAAGGCACTAGTCTACCCATTACAAGTGTTGATTGATCAAACAATTTTCAGAACATCTTCTCTTGAACACCTATTAACTCCTACTAACTTTAGATTAGCCTAAATCATTAACCTACTCGTTGTTGTTGCAAAAGATTTCTACATCCATCTAACAGCAGCAAATTAACCCTAAAAGTGACATGTTATGCTAGCTAGACATTGCTAAAACTGTTTGTGACTATATATTATCAATTTGCCTAGTTAAAGCTACTATTTCAAGTCTTTTATCAAGCATTTTGAAGCATAAGTATTGTGGTTGTTGCAAACTTCTTATTGTTGTTATAAACTGTTATACTGCTGCAATTCTATATCAGCTAGTACATTTCTTAAGAGTTCATTGTCTTATGAAGCACTAATATCATTTTGGTACTTGGAAAGTGCCCTTTTTCTATTTTATTGTCTTGTTCTGGGCAAGTACACAACATTACTCATTTGCTTCATCTCTATAAGACATAAAGAACCCTTTTAACTTGAGTGACCTGTGAGAGGGAAGGGATATTCTTGTATCATTTGCCTTAGCTTTTTCAAACCCTCAGGTCATTGGGGACGTCTCCCCTGAGGTACTGCAACATACTCCTAAATAGAAAGGGATTTCCTATTAAGGTGACAGTGATAGGTCATTCCCAGTTACGCCAATTCTGTATCCACTTGCCTTGGGCTTTGGGCAAATACAAATTGTGCGATAACAGGAAGGTTTGCCCCTTTTGGGGAGGGTACTTCTTCTTGTTGGGGAACTTTTGTTTTTGAAATATCTTTGTCCTGATATGATTTTCGGAAGGCTTTTTCTTCTTCAAATTTTATGTCTCTGGATACTACAGTCTTCTTGGTGGAAGGGATGTATATCCTGTAGGCTTTAGATGTTTCACTGTATCCCACCAAGATTCCCTTTTTTGTTGTCGGATCTAACTTAGTCCTTTTCTCAGCAAGGATATGGCAGTAGGAAACACAACCAAAGATGCGAAGGTGACTGATGTCTGGTTTATTCCCCGTGAATGATTCTTCAGGTGTTACATTTCCAAGCACTTTATGAGGACTTCTATTCTGAAGATACACAACAGTGTTACACGCTTCTGCCCAGAGGAATTTAGGAAGATCTTGATCATGCAACATTGCCTTTGCTGCACCAACAATGGCTCTATTATTTCTTTCTGAAACCCCATTCTGTTGAGGGGTATATGGGACTTGTTATCCACCAAGTTGCACTAGGATGGAATTCCAATAAGCCGCCAAAGATTGAATAAATCCTTGTTCAAAATTCAGAATTCAGAAGTCCAGCGGGCCACCATGGCCCTATTTTTCAATTGTATACCACATTTCCATACTCTGTGGGGAATTGTAATAAGAGATGTCGCATGATGAATTTGTAAAAGGTTTAGCCACCCAAGACCTGGACAAGATTTATTACTCTAGAGTGTTTTTTTTACTTGTTAATTATATATTGTTGCTTCAAGCGACTTATAATTTTCGAGTTTTTTCACTCAATTCCTCCAAAGCTGGAGTATACACTCATGGTCAGGCCTTGGCATGGCCTTCTAAACCTAGTGTCTAATGTATATTACCATGCCTAACATCCTCCTAGAGTCTCATGGAAATGAGCTAAGTCCCCCCTAGTATTTTTTTTTTTCAGTTAATAAAAATTTCCCACAAAACAGATAATTTTAATTGTAAAAGACAAAAAAGTCTTAAAAGAGGCATAAGATGGTGTTATATGCCATGTTGGTGCTCGTTTTCTAATTCAGAGCACCTCCTAAACCCTTATCCCCCCTTTGTTGAGGCAAAAGAGTGATTTTAATCACTCAAAAATTATTTATTCTCTCAAAAAGGTAAAAAAGACAAAAAATCAATAAAAATCAGCAATGCTACTTTTATGGAAACATGTCTCAAACATGTTTTTAGTCAACTAGCTCTCTCTCCCACTTCACTAAAAGTTAGTGAAACTTGAGAAGGAGTTAGAAGGAGTTAAGAGAGACCTCTCTCCACTTGATGGAGATCCCAAACAGGCTAGGCGCACTTCCTTAGGGAGATCGCACATCATGGTAGTTGGTGAAGATCCCAAGGGAGGTCACCACCTTCCCTTGGCTATGTGGCGCCCCCTCTCTCACTTCCACTTCACTTACTTGAGACTTGGCTCACATCCATCCATCCATTTTCCACATTTGCTTTGGGATGTGTGCCCCCTCTCTCACTTAGCTCATGCCCTAGCTTTGGAATCTTCACCCATTTCACTATATAATAAGATCGACCCCTCCTCTTTTGTTAGTTGGAGTTTGGGGATTCGATGCTTGTGTTGTAATCATTGTAATACTTTTTGCATATTGGAATAAAAGAAGACTTTGGAGATCAAAGTGGTGGATTGTCAAGTGTGTGGATGCATGTAACCATGAGGTGATGTTGTTTCATTATTTTTGCTTCATATTGTGGTTTAAATTGGCCTTGTACAAGTATGATTGCTTACTTGGATAGGAATACTAAACTTGTTTGATTAGCAATCCTATTTGTTTATCTATTGTAGAGATTTTGAATGCACCTTTCGTTTTGCTTAACCAATTGTGTATTGAAGTCTCTCTTGTAGGTGGCACCATTTTTTTAACCCTCTATTTTGCAAGGATTTGAAGTGATTGATGCTCTACTTGGAGATTAGGAGGATCTAGGTTGATGTTTCTATTCTTTCAAGTCATTTGAAGAAGATCCCTCCACATTTCACTAGAAAAAGACTCCATCGCCCAAAGACGTTCCAAGCACAAGCTTGCTTTCCTCTCTTCTCTTATAAATTTCTAAAAAAAAAAAGAATTCATTTGGTTACCTTCTTGCATGTTATCATAAGATCTAGGTTTGATTTGAAAGTTAAACTTAGTCTCTATTGTTGCATGCATAGGACTTAGATCTAGTTTCAATTCTTTCACATTCTAAAGAGTAGATCTATGTAATCTTTTATGCAATTTTCTACAAGTTTTATTTAAGATCTCAAGGCAGAAAATTGTTTTAGTTTGCATTGTTAGATCTAGCTATTTAGGAGTTTATGCTTGATGTTTTAGGACAGCAAACACAAACAACTAAAAGAGCCTAGTTTATTCTCAATAAGTTGTCAAAAAACCCCTAAAAACGTTTATTTTTTGCATAAGAAAAATTCAGAAAATTTTGGATTAAATTTCCCCCTTTTCTTTTTATTTTCTTAAAGTGATTTTCAGCGTATTCTAATAATTCTCTTTGCTGGTTTTTAGCAGGTCCATGATTAAACAAGGGGAAACTTTGGTGGAATCAGGGCTAAATTGAAGAAAACTCATCCCAGGATTGAAATCTTGAAGACTAAGACCACTAAAGAACCCTTTGTAAACCTTTTATTTCATTTTTTATCCATTCTATTAGGATCCAAAAGCTCTAAAAAGAAGAAAAAGAGAACAAAGTTCTCATTGTAATAGGAAGCAATAAAAGCAGGCCTCATAGTGCCCAGTTTCTTCTTCCCCCCTTTGGGGGATTGGTGTGGTTGTGTGATTGTTTTCTTTGGTTTCTTTACTTTAAATGCTCTCATGCTATCATAAGATAAACTAAAAGACAAAGTAAAATTGATCTATCTTAATCACAACAACACAGAGTAGTTTCCTTTTCGCAGTCTTTTATTTTCATTTATGCAATTTCAAGTTGGCAAATAAACCTGTCCCCTCAGCTCCTCGCAAAAGGCTGGTCGGTGAGGACTTTAGTAATTAGAAAACATTTACTTTTCAGTATTTCATTTTTTGTCTAAAATAAACCTTACCCTCAACTCCCCGGTGTATGCTCTGAACCCTTGCGAGCCTAGCTCGATTCTGGGAACTCATCAGAACCGGGGTTGGTCAGTGTGGAGCAGATTAACTAGGGAAATTTCAAAGGATGCTATCTCAATGTGAGGGAAACCACATGGAGGGAGTGTGTGAAGTCAAACAGGAACTTTGAGATCTAGGTTCTCCCCGTGTTGGACCTCTAGCACCTTCATTGAACTTGTTGGTGAAGCCTTTGGGGTTTCGCCAAGTTCTTAGCATATTTCCAACTAAAGAGATATCCTCGAGAGAGGCCACACATTAGTTTAGTTGGTTCTCAAGCATTTTCAGTTTCAAGCACAATAAAAATTATCTCATTAACTGAACTCTAAAATCTTCAAAGACTTTTGCACAAAGCAAGTGTTTCACTCAACTGCCCACGATCTCATTAAGGCATTGGTCTCTTTACTTATATATTTTTGCTACATGTGCAATACTTTATTTTCATTCATGGTATTTATTGTAAAATTATGAGCTTGATTTAATACTGAAAGTACTTTAAATTATAGTTGTACTTTGAACTTAGTTTAACATCATTCATAAACCAAAACAGCAATAATCATAAGAATTTACCAGCATGCAAGATCACAACACATGTACCCTGGGAAAACCCTATACAGGGAGAAAAGCCCCAGCAAACAATCTCTTTTTATTGCATTAATAAAGTATGATCACTTACAAAATATCCACCATGAATACTCTGCTCTTAAAGAGCTTGCCAATGACTCTAACCTCATTGTAGACTACTGAGAAACCTTGATGTTATAAACTCTGTTATAGGCTAGTCTTGAAGGTGTAACTCGCTACTTTTTTGGACTGATATGCTGCCCTTTATTTGACTGTTATAGCTGCCTGTTATTGGACTGATATGGTTGCCTTTATTGATTGTTACAGCAACCTCTTTATGACTGATATTCACTGCCTTTAATAGACTGATATAAGCTTTGTTCTTGGACTGTTATATGCGTCTTTGAGCTGGACTGATACGCACCTGTTACAGAACTGATATATGTTGTTGTTTATGGTCTGATATAGCGCCTTAGTTGACTATTATATGCCTATTTTTAAGGTCTGATATGTGCACATGTGTTCTGGACTGATATGCACCTTCTCCCTCTCACGCATACACTGGCTTGTGATGATGGTAAAGGGGGTCGACCTCTGTACTTAAGGAGGAAGAAGGGAGGGCTCAAAATAGACGCTTGAATGCATGTTTGTCATAACTCAGCTTTACACTTGAGTTTGAATTTAGAACTTGACTTTACACTTCAGTTACAACTCACCCTTAACATGGCACTGCATGTTATGCCAACTCAACAAGTGACTTGACCTTGACTATGCATGCGAACTCCTCAGGATGCACATGACATGCATGCATGCAATGCATGCAACTTGACATGCATGCATGCATGCAACTTGTCATGCATGCAACTCGACATCATGCATCCAACATGCAACACGCAACTCAACATGCAACATGCATGCATGCGACATGCAACAAACTTGACAACTTTGGCTTTGACCTAGACATGAAATTTTGACTTTTACAACTCGACTCTTTACATGGAAATTCGAATTTCTTCATGGTGGATGGTGTTACACGTGCCAACGCACTAGATCAATACATTTACATCATTTGCAATATCACGAAGATTGTCTGTTTCTAGCTCATAGGAATTTTATGTTCAACCTAACTTTTGCTAGATGCCTCGACTTTTTCTCATGGCTCACAAGGCTTGACTAGGCTCACAAAGGTTGTACATTCCCCTTGACTTTTGCACTAGTCTGTCTATGCTTACAGAAGGTGTACGTTCCCTCTAACTTTTGCACTAGACTATCTATGCTCACATAGGTTGTACGTTCCCCCTGACTTATACATTAGACTTACATCTTGACTTTTGTCTTAGACTTACAAGGCTTCTACCTTTGCCTTGGCTTGACTCACAAGATCATATAGCATCTCATTCGTCCTGACTTTTGGTTGGACTCATAGAGGTCGTACGTTCCCCCGGGCTTTTGTCAATACTTCACAAGACTGGTTGATTCTCCAAATCTCCCTGGCTAGCCTCAAGGTGGCCCATATGGCCGCTCATTCGAGAATGACTATCGATGCTGCCAAATTTAACATTTATGATTGTCTAATAATCTTGTGGTTGATTACTTGCAGATTTTTGTATCTTTATTATCTTGTGCAAGTATTTTCTATATTGGATATCTATTTCATCAAACTTATCTTATGAATGAATGAATGAATGAATGTTATATGCTTTGCTTTGATATAATTGTCTTTATTTCCAATAAACTCCTAGATTTACCCTTTTGTACTTAGATTAGCTTTTAATCCTTAGTATTTTTGTTAGGGACTACCCCCCTTGGCTTTGCTAGGAATTGGCCTAGATAGAGGAGTCGAGGACCGGGTGACAACACCTTGACTCGAGACTTGCCCCCAAGGACACACTGAGTGGATTGAAGATTTCTTCCATGTTACCCAAGTGTGTATAAAGGATACAATAGGACTGTCAACTCTCTTTTGATCCCAGCTTCAGCACATCATTTCTTGAAGGCATAAGATGTGTATTCTCCCCCATTATCAGATCTGAGGGTTTTTTTTCTTTTCCCTGTTTGATTTTCAACAAAAACTTTGAATTCTTGAAATCTCTTGAGCACCTCTTCTGAGGTTTTCCCTGTTAGAAAGTAGATCCAAGTTTTTCTAGAGAAATCGTCTATGAAGGTGATGTAGTATCTAATCTTCGCTCCTATGGACAAAGACATCATGGGACCACAGATGTCAGTATGAATCAAGTCCAAGATACTTTTGGACCTAGAATCACTCTTAGGAAATGGTGCTCTTACATATTTACCTAGAGCACATCCCTTACATACCTCATGGTGTTTTGTGGATAAAGGAGGCATTTGTGTCACAATTTTGCCCAGAATTTTAAGAGCTCCATGTCCAAGATGCGCCATACACCTATGCCATAACTCACAATCTCTAGTGCTATTGCTGCTTGCTAGAGCATAATGAGAGTCGAATTGCAATTTATACAGTTTGTCCTTTCTTACTCCAATAACTTGCTTAGATCCCTTGCTTAGACCTTTTGTCTTAATATAAGACCTTCGATCCTTGAAGGATGCTTCATAACCCTTGTCTTCTAGAATGGAAACTGAGACCAGATTCTTCCTTAATCTAGGAACATAAAGGACATCTGAAAGATAGAGGTTTACCAAACTCCCTCTCAAACTTTATAGTTCTTATTCCTTTTGGATGATATGCATAATCATCACCAAGTAGAATCTCGAACCCAAATTCCTTTTCGCTCAGACTGTTGAAGTAGTGTTTATGACCAGTCATATGAATGGATGCTCCATTGTCTATGTACCAAACATCCTTGGTTTGGGTACAAGAAAGACATGCTTTGCAGTCATCCTCTGCCATTTATCTAGACTTTTCCTTTGGTGAGGGTTGTTCGATTTGACTTGGCTCTGATACCATGTGAAACTTAAAGAAATATATATATATATATATATATATATATGAAATAGAACAGAACAACCACTCAACACACAAGATCAACAAATGCTTTCTTTATTTATTTCAGGTAGAAATCCAATGTAAATAAAAGCATCTTACAACCCTTTCTTATATGTTGTATGGATATGTACTATATCCACCGTACGGATCTGTTTCTTGCTGTACGGATCGGGGTCTGCTCCTTTTACTCTATATCTCAGAGATGGGTAATATATCGGTCTTTTCTTACACAGGAAGAGTTTGGCCCTAGCTTGGTTGTACGTGGTACGAACTGTACGGAACCATACAAGGGTATGGGTTCCTCTTCTTCGACTCAACTAGCTCTACCTCTAGCTCGAGTTCTTTTGGCATGCCTTAGTGTGTTGTCTTTCTTTCCTTTTAAATCTCTTTGAGATCCATGTGAGACTTAGCCAATCGATCCTAGCCATTAGATCTTGATCTAGATCAATGGTTGGGACTTGTTCTTTCTTTGAGATAACTTAAGCTTACACTTCATGTCTTTTTGCTAAATAAAAAACTTATCCTCACTATATTCTAACAATACCATATTACGGAAATCAAGCACATAAAGAAACCAAGATAACTCGAAAGAGTTCTCTGTATTGCATCTATTAATGAGAAAGAAAAACTTTTCTTATATAGTGTTGTCGCCTTATACACACCTCGGGTAGCGTGGAAGAAATCTTCAATCCACTAGGTGTGTCCTTGGGGGCAAGTCTTGAGTCAAGGCGTTGTCACTTGATCCTAAACTGCTCCGTCTAGGGCAACTCCTAGCAAAACCAAGGGAGGTAGTCCCTAAAAAATAACTAAGGCTTGAACTAAGCTAAGTACAAAATGAAATCTAGGAGTTTATTAAAGCAAGAGCAAGATACAAATGAATCTATAATAGCAGCATATATGACACAAAGGAAATTGCTTATGATTGAGATATAAAGCATGAAAGTACTTGCATGTAAAAGATACACTATGGAAAATAGATACACGTGCTTTGAAAGGTAAATAAGAAATATGAAAACCAATGCCAAAAGTAAGGATTGTTGCAAGATAAATGAAAATGTTGTTGTATGTGTTGTGTTGCAAGTGCTCTTGATAAATTTTATTATTAAATGAGTTGTTTAAGTGAGTGGGTTTATTGTGAAGTGGTTGTTGTGAGTGCAAGTCCAATTATGAGTGAAGTATGTGTGGAGTGATAACAATAAAGGAAATCTAATCTAGATGTTGGCCCTTTAGAGACTATCCTCCAAATTGGATGCAAAGAACTATGCCGAAGGTCCAACAGGGAGTGTATCCCCCTGACTTTACACACAAGTTCAATACAATACACAAGTACAAAGAGTAATGTCGGAAGTCCAACACGGGGAGAACCAATATCCCAAGGAGTATCTCCTCTAACTTCACACACAATGCTCTATGTATTGTCCTAATATAAACAATAGCAACTATTGGATTGTCCTAGTTAATACTAAATCCGCATTGACCAATCCCCCTTCTGCGTGGAACCTTAGTCCAAAGATCAAGTCGAAGCTCACAGAGGAGGGGCCAAGAACATACTGAGGGACGTTGAGGGAATGGTTTATTTCCAACTTGAAAATGCAGAAAAGTAAATTGTGAAAATTGAAATCTAAACTAAGATGATCTATAAAAATGAAATATAAACTAACCGTTTTGCGGTGTTGTGATTGATTTTATCTTTTTAGATGAAACTCGAAAGCATGAGCAAAATGAAGAAAAATAGAGCAATCACAGAAAGGACACCATTCTCCCAAGGAGGATGAAGACTGGGCACTGTGTAGCCCACTGATTTTATTGATTTTGGTTACAATCTCTTTTTTAGGAAGACTTGTGATCCTTCATTAAGGGAGATCAACAAGTTTTACAAGTTTTAGAAGAGTTTATTGATGAAAAGGATGCCCCTGGGGGTCTCAGAAGGTCCAAATCCACCAAAAATCGGCAGCACCTCCTCTTGGCTGTCCGCAAACCTGCAAAACACAGCAAGCAAACAACCCAAAAGATGCACAAAATTACTTTGGACAACTTATGGAAAAAGGTCAAACTTATAGTGAAAAAATTCCAAGTAAAAGACCAAGCTAAAGTAGCAATTTACAACACCAAAATAAGCCAAATGATGAACTTCTTTTAGTGGTTTTGTTTGCTGTTTGGAACAGCAAACAAAGGATCACTAAACTTGCTAAATATTGAATTGAAATCTCTTTAAAAGAAACTACCTTCTAGCCTTTAAAGATCTAGAATAAAACTACTTGCTAAAAGGTTGATTCTTATGATAGATCTAGCTTTAGATAATGAAATTAAACGTGTATCTAGATCTAACTTATATGCATGCAAAAGTAAAACTAAATCTAACTTTTCAATTGAATCTAGATCTATTTTTTGCATGCAAATGAGGGAAACCAAAGAAACTTTAAGATTTATGAAGGACAGAAAGAGCAAGCTTGGTAGCTTGGAACCCTTGAGCAATGGAGTCTCCTTGGTGAAATGAGGAGGGACTTGTCTTTAAGATCTTGGAAATATGGTAGATGCAAACAAGCTCATCCAATTCTTGAAGCTAATGAGATCTTGTATGCTTCACAAAAAACTTGCAAAAAGATTGTTAAACTTGTGGTGTCACCTACAAGAGAAACTCAATGGCATATTAGTTAAACAAAACTTGCAATGCTCATTAAATCTCTAACATAGATAAACAATAGGATTAGACAAGCAAACAAGCTTAATAATCCTATCCTAATGAATAATGATACCCATACAAAGGCCAACTATAACAATTTAAATAAGCAAGAACTTGAAACAATATCACCTCATAGAATTGATGCACATGACAATCATCCGCACACTAGCCAAGCCACCATTGACCTCCAAAGCCTTTTATTCCAATAGTAAAATGATAGTACAACAATATTACAACAAGCAAAGCCAAACTCCCATTCTAACAATGGAGGAGAGAGCTCGCATATATAGCACATTGGGTGAAGTTCCCAATGAGGGGGGATGCACCACTTGTAAGAGGAGGTGAGACAAGTGGATGGGGATGAGTGACACCACTCCCCAAGACTCAAGCAATGTGCCACATGTGAGGTAAGGGAAGGTTGGGATGGGAGACACATGGCCCAAGGGAGGTGGGATCCTCCTTGGGATGTGCACCCTCCTTGGAGAATGTGCCACACAAGGGAAGAGGGGCACACCCTCTCTTGGGATCTCCTCCCCCTTGACACCTCACTTACCAAACTCAACATCACTCTCAAGTCATAGTAAGGCATAGTGAACTCAAGAGAGGGTGAGTTAAGTCAAAACATGTCCCTGACATGTTTCCCAAAAAATAGCCTTTGCTGATTTTTTGTCTTTTATTTGTCTTTTATTGACTTTTTGTGAGTAAAAATGATTTTAAGTGATTAAAAATCACTATTTTAACTCACAAAGTGGGTACATAGGTAAAGTGGGTACTCTGAGTGTGAAAACGAAAACCCCCAAGGCATATAATGCCTCCTAGTACCACTTATTTAACTTAGGCTTTATTTACAATTAAAAATATCCCATTTGCGGGAAAATTTTTATTAACTGAAGACATTAAAAAATCCTAAGGGGGATTTAGCGCAATTTCCATATGACTCAAAAATGATGACTAGCATGGTAATATACATTAGACACTAGACTTAGACAACCTACTAAGGCCTAACCATCAATACACACTCCATCTTTGGAGGAAATGAATGAAAAAACTCATAAATTATAACTCGCTTAAAAAAAATTTCAAGCAAGATATAATTAATAAGTAAAAAAAACACTCTGGATTAATGTACTCATGTTTAAGTCTTAGGGGGCTAAGCCTTTTACAAATTTCATCATGCTAACTCATCTTATTACAATTCCCCATGGGGGGGTATGGAAATGCGGTATAAAGAAGAAGAAGAAAAAGGTGGTCATAATGGCCGGTTGGACTTCTGAACTCTAAATTTTGAACAAGTGATTGTTCAATCTTTAGCGGCTCAACTGCAAGTCCATCCTGGTGCAACTTGGTGGGTAACATATAGGATTGCAAGCAAGTCGAGTCAATCCACTTTATGAATGTGGGATAAACCAAGAAACACAATAAAGTGAAATAAGACATAAAAGCATAAAATAACCTAAAGTCAAATTGGATTTATTAAAGCCTAAGTCTAATTTCTAATTGACCATTATAAGCTAATATTTACTTTAACACAAATTTATTTCGGGGGTTCATTCACTTACTTGGACCTCCTCCCCTCTCTATTGTTCCCATTTCATTCCCCCTTATTCACCTTCCTTTATGTTAATTAAAATATATATCGATTGTCTCATTACTTATAGTATATACTATATATGCAATTTTATTTTTGAATTGTATCTCAAGTTTCAACTAGTTACTTTGTCCTTCTTAAATACTTTTCCAGCTTCAGGTTATTGACTTGTATCCTCATCCTTTACTTACCTATTCAAGGCTTTCTATTTTTTTTACTTCATAAAAGCATTTCTTTGAGACAGCTCTCTATGCACTTTCTAATTTGTTTTACCCCTTTATGAATACAATATATAGAAGACTTCCATCAAAATTTGCAATATTGCTCATTCACCATACT
>ML815823.1:83589-114327 GCA_009831015.1 Picea engelmannii
ACATGGTATAATTAACATTTAATTTAAACTTTATTTAACCCTTAAGACAAAACAACATAAAACCCCAAATCAACACAAGCAAGGGTAAGAGAGGGTTTAGGAGGGTTTACAAGGTGGCAATACTTGTTCATTTATTTTCAAGGTGACCATATTACTTTATCATCATTGCATATGGGATACATCCCTCATGTGGTCATGTCCTCCTTCAAGGAAGGTCATACACCAACAAAATACTTGATCGAGGATCAAGTTGCCCCAGAACTTTTTCTGGGGTCTTATACACCAAGGTCCAAGACCAAGGATCAACCCATGCCCTAGGCATGGGTACCCTGGACCATGTATAGGGGCCCTAGACTTATCTAGGGGCTTTAACTGCTTGGTCCTAGACCAAGAACCCCAGTCGTATACTGGGGGCCCTCTCAGGGGTCTTTACTGCTTGGTCCTAGACCAAGAACCCCAGTCGTATACTGGGAGCCCTAACAAGGGTCTTTGCCATGGCACTGACTGTTTGGTCCCAAACCAAGTACCCCAGGAGTGCACTGGGGGCCCTAGATCTCGTCTAGTGTCTTAGCCATCCTTCCGAAGAATGGCTCTTGCAACTGCTTATAAATTTAACATCTAGACTTGGAACCTCACCTAATCTAACTAAGGCTTAAAACTTTCCTAAAATCTACTTACACAACCTTTACTTTTCAAGTTTTTCATCTTAATGCAATTTGTGTAATCTTTTACTTTCATGCAATTTACTTTACAAGCCTTTCCATATCTTTGCAAATCTAGTTCCCTTTTTTGAGTTGGATGCATTTACTTTCAAGTTCAATATCTCTAAGGTTGCGCATCTCTATTGGGGCATTTCATTTTCAAGTTGCTATCACTTCTAAAAGTTGCGCACTAGTTCTATTGGGGTAGTTTTGCTTCAAAGTTCATTTCACTTTCCTAAGGTTGCGTACTAGCTCTTTTTGCTTCCTAGTCTTAGTTGAAGTTACTTTCTTTATTGTGGATATCTCATGTTCATTGGCATAAGTTGAATTCTTTATTGTGTAGTTATCTAACCATTCTTTAGTCTCTTTTGTATAATTGTTGTTAGTTTCACTATAATTTATCCTTGTTGTATTTTCATTTGTATATTTCATTTTGTAATTTATATCAAGTGTAAAGTTGCATTCTTTATTTCATTGTAATTAGATCATTTATCTATTGTTTGTGTACAAACTTAATTGACCCTTTACCCAATCCTTAGGCACTAGTAGTAGTTGTCCTTTTAGGAAAAGGTTTGATTTTCATTGAAGCTTTACATTTGCATTGTTGCTTGTCATACAGGTTAGTTTCCCCCTAACTAAATAAACTAAAGTTAACTCCTAGATCACATTAATCAACTTACATAGTAAGTAGGGTCTACCCCCCTTGGCTTCCCTAGGAGTGAGCCTAGACGGAAGAAGTTCAAGTCGGGGTGACAATGGGTTTGGACTTAGGCGTTGTGCCTCCAAGGACACACCAAGTGGGTTGGAGACTTCTCCACACTTGTAGGTGTGTATAAGGACGGCAACAATCCATATGGATGTTGTGGTGGTAGACGTCCCTAATGTATGGGGCATGCTCTTGTCCAAGAAGTTCGTTGCAATGTTGGGGGGCACATTAGAGATGGATTTAACTTATATCAACGTGCCTATGAACGATGTGAGGATTGCACACCTTCCAAATATGCCAATGGCCAAGGTTCATGGACAAGAGATTGACAATGATACTAAGATCAGTGAAACACATGAGCCAATTAAGGAAAGTCTTCCTGCGGTTTCTCCAGAGGATTTGCCTTTCACCACAGAGCAAGATTTTGACGAGATACAATGGTCGAAGAAACAAGAGTATCAACAACTCTTAGATAAATATAAGGACAAAGAAGTTGGCTCTGTCAAATTACTAAAGAAAGGGGATAATGATATATTGATTAAACCAAGCCAACAAGAAGTCTGTACAGTCGAATCCCACCCTCCTCTCTCAAGACAATACACCAGGGTGATCCAGGGAACAACAAAGTTTGAAGCAAAAGAATATCAAGAGGGAGACACTGTGTGGATGTGGGACACCGAGAAGGGTGAGCCTAACAATGTTAAGGGAATGCACAATTTTGGCTTGGACCCTTTAGTATCAAAATGAAGTCGATTAACGATACCTACTATTTATCTATGCTTGAAGGGAGGAAATGTCCATTACCAGTTAGTGGACGCCTCCTCAAACCCCACCATGGGGCGGGGACTTGACTTCACAGGTAAGTACATGTAAGTTAGGCTAGATAGGCATTTGCATCCATTGTATATACCATTTGCATATCATGTTAGCATAGTTGTAGGTTCATTTTCATATTGTCTTGTTTTATTATGTATACATGTATGCTCATGATCATATGCTAGACTAGAGATATTTTTGCTTGTTTATTATATCATATATGAACAAGGGATGATATCACCACCCTAGGGATTACTAATATTCTTTGTTGAGATTTAGCAGGCACAAGTCATACCAGAGATGTTGAGGTTCTCATGCACTCTACGTTGAGCACATGTCCCCGAGTTGGAGCCAGATGTTATCCCCTAGCCTAGGGATAACTAAGGAGATCACGTCTCGAGGCCCACAAATCCTAGAGATGGAGTATCGAGAACCAGACGACTTGAGCATGGCCCCGAAGGGCCCCTCTTTTCTTCAGTGCAGTCCACTTATCACCAACAGCAGTATCCATCACATCAGCCTAGTCCTGAAGTAGCGGCAAGTCTTGCTCCATGAGGTAATGAGTATGGGCATCATGGTATGTATCACTCTGATTTTTGAAGCACTTGAATATGTTGTATTGAATCCTTCTTCATTTCATGACGTTTGCCTGGAAATTATGCTCTTTGCCTCATTCATACCTGGAAGGGTGACATGGTGCCCTAGTAAGTTGATTCCCCTTTAGGATGGGTTGCTACTGGGTGGATCTGTGAAAAGTCATCGTTTGTTCCCTCCATACTGTTGTTGATTGCAGCTTCATGAGACATTCTCCAGATCGTTCTCCTCTGGACTGAGTTGAGACAATCTATGAGAGAGCCATTGTGATGGGTGTGTCATACTCCTCTAGACTGATTTCAGATGACGTGTGGTCTCTTCTCGTGCTCCTCTGGACTGAGTTGAGATGACTTGAGATGGTCTCATGTCGGACTCCTATGGACTTAGCTGAGTCAACTTGAGATGGCTCTCCAGATGGTACTCCTATGGACTTAGTCGAGTTCATCTATTGAGAATGACGTCCCTATGGTTGAGCACAGGTGGACGTGTCCCTAGTGGCTGAGCACTAGAGGATGTGTGGATCCCTTGCTATATTGTTTGAGAGTAAGATTTGTTGTAACCCTAATTTGTGTTGTAAAGGGTACAAATAGGCCCCACCATGTAAAAAATAATTAATATTGTGTAATGATTAATTATATTATTCAATTGAAGAAGTCGGCCTTATTGTGCCAATAGACACATCCTTTTGATGTGTTAGGTCTTGTATAAATAGGGGCAGATCCCCATTGTGGACCTAACTCACTCACACACTTGTAACATTCTCTCAAGTTGAGTTGTACGATTGAAGTGCGCACTTATCTTAAGCGCAAGTTTCTAGGTCAAGGACCACCCTCTTGTGTGCTCTAGGGTTCGTGGTGTGGGGGATCTTCTCTTGACTCTATAGCAAAGGATTGTTGGATTTTTTCCTTGATTGAGAAGGGTTTTCCCAGGATAAACTCTTGTGTTCTTGTGCATGGTTATTCTTCTCTTGATCTTGGTTACTGCAGCACTTGTGTATGGTATTGTTGCATTGTTTAAGGTTCAAAGTACATGCTAAATTGAAATAAACCACATGTGCATGACCTAAGCATTAAAATTCAACATGGTATCAGAGCAGAGTTCCTGAAGAGCCATTGAAAAGCCAGCTGTCGCCTTCATGCTGCAACTGCAAAAAAACGGCCCTCCTTCTTTTGCCAGTTTTTGCACCTTCCACTTGAACGTTGGGGCTAATTTTTGCATAGGAGTGTGCAGCCTCTTTCAATGCACCTCCAACAACTCTCAAACTGCAAATTGGAGAAGTTTTGATTTTTGGCCCCTAGGGTTTCTACAAAATTTCGGCCTCTAGGGTTTCTGCAGCTCATTGAAGGATTTTTGCAGCTCACCAGGGTTCCTCTGACCTTCCAAGGCTTATTGTTGGCAATCATAAGTCCAACGAAACCTAAGGTTGCTAGCCTAGCCTAGTTGTTACGGTTTGTGAAGAATCTGCAAACCATGAGGAACAAAACTTTGGTGGAAGATAAGCTTGATGGATCAAGCAACTTCAGTTCCTGGAAATCAAGACTACAAATCACTCTGGAAGAGGATGACCTATTGATTTTGATAGAAAAGACTCTACCAGAGGAGGAGGAGGGCGCACAGCTAGCAGGGAGGTCTTGTAGTGGTTAGATTGCTTTGAGGACAGTTTCAGTGGAGAGGCAGCACACAAGAGCACATTTTGGTGCAAGGGTTTCTCCATCAGAGCTTAAGGGAGCAAGGGTGCTTCATTTCAGTGGATAGAGCTATATTTGAGGACGGCACACCATGCTTGGGCACATCTCTCACTCTTGGACTTGTGTTGCAGCTTGAGACAAGTTGCTATTGTATCAGGTTCATTTGTTTCATGTACTTATTGTATTCTACCTTCTATTTTCCACATATATATATACTTCCATTCCAAACTGGTTTTCCCCAGGGGGGTTTATCGAGGGTCATGTTGACCAAAAATACCTGTGTTCATTTTCATGTATGTTAGTGTGTAGAACAACATTATTTCAGCTCTAAAAGATCTCTAGGTGTGTTATATAGCTTATGGTATGCATGTGCTAACATCTTGTGACAAAACTACATGCTAGAGCACCCATTTGGCCTATGTAACTGTAACGGAACAGCAAAGAAGTTACTGAACAGTTTGTTGTTATAAAACAGCAGCAAACCCATGTTTGACAATTGAAACTTAGAGCCAACTTGAAGTCAAAGACAGACCTATTTGGCAGCTTGTTAGGACCTAGAAAATCTTCATGGTATCAGAGCAAGCCCAAGAGACTCTCTTTGGGCTGCTTACAATGAAGAAATAGAGAAGAGAAGAAGTGGGTATCCAAACCCTATGTTGGGATGCTCTTCTTGGGTGTTTTGTGGCCCCAAATGGGCAACACCTCCCCTTTTTTGGTGATAACCTGGAGAAAATCAGCAAGCAAAAGCTTGCTGGAAATGCAACAAAACCACCAGAAAACTTCAGAAAAATTATGTGAATGAAAACAAAAATATTATATGTAAAAATCAGCAAGTAAATGTATAAATTTTAACCTATTTCAGAACATAAATTTTCCCAACAAGAAGTAGAAAAGAATAGTGAATGAAACAGAAAATAATAAGAGGTTTTTTGTGGTTGAAGAGACAAATTTTCAGATCTGAAATTTGCCTTCTCTAACCCTTGGTGACCTGCAAAAATATGATATCTAGCTACAGAAAAAGAGAGGAGGTGAGTAGATGCATATGAAATCACAAAATACTTTGAAACAACAATAAGGAATCAACTCACTAGATCTATAGCAATACTACCATAAATCTATCCAAGCAAAATACTTTGCTTGGATCTCCTAATCTAGATCTATAAGCAAGAAATTCACAAATAAAACCAAAACAGATATCACCTCAATATAGCTCAAGATTGGCACCAAGAATACTTTCAATGCACACCATGTATCCTCCAAAGATTTTCTATTATTCAGAAAAAAGGTTGCTGCAAATACTTGCAGCAAGCTTTAGAAAAGAGAAAGAGCAAAATGGGAGAGAGAGGAGAGTGGGAGAGATTTGGGCATAATAACTTTACTCTGAGAATAGATGTGAAATGAGGGAGGGGTGAGCATTCTTTTATACCTGGGAGAGGAGAGAGACCCCTCTTGGATGAGTTCCAAGTGTCACTCACCAAACAAGAGTGATCATCTCAAGGAGGGCGCACTTTTAGGGTTTTAGTCATCTTAGGGTTTGAGGGTTGAGGGTAGAGAGGGGGGAAACACCTTTTGGCCCACCCAATAATGAGTTTAGGCACTAAGGAGGGCGCACTTAGGTTTAGGGGGGTTATTTCCCTTTAATTTTTTAGTTTGGACATGTAGTTGAGAAAGGAGAGCACATTTTCCTTAGGTAGATGATCATGTTAAGTTGTGGCTAAGTAAGGGGGGTTGGGTTAAGTTAGAAAATGGATTTTCTAACTTAGGAAAAGGCTTAGGAATTATCTCCCACTCATTCTCATGTCTTTTTGCTCATTTTACAATTTTTGGCATTTTTAACTTGGCCAAATTAAGCAATTAAATTGTTGACTCAAGACTGACTAGGACTCCTCCTGGACAATGACCTAGCAAAACTTGTCCAATTGAGCTGAAACTTGGTCCAAGGGTGTAGGGAGTCTCATTCCATTTCTTTTGTGTACTCACACCCCTATCAAATCCCCTAGGACCAAATTTTTACATTTTTATCTCAATTTTAATTAAAATTACCATTAACTGGGTAATTTTAATAAATTAAAAAAAACTACTTAGACTCGTCGGAATTCCGCAAGACTCTAGGAGATGTCTAGCATGGTCATTTACAATATTCCTAAACCCTRGTCACCCATTGGGCTTGATCATTAGAACGCCTTTTACCACTTTGGAGGATTATTGTGAGTGAAAAACTCAAGGGTAATTGAAAATTACCTAAGGATAAAAAACACTCGATGAAAGGACTTCCCTAATGATAAATTCYTAGGTAACTAACTAAAATATGATCCATGTTGATCCATTACATTATTATCCCACACAGGGAACGGAAATTCCGATTACAAAAAGATGTGTCGGGGGCAAAAACTGCCTTGTAGAACCAGAAAGTCTTCAACTTTGTTGCACCATCAGGTACATAGCTTAATGGCATATGGATTTAACCCCTAGTCGAAATAGTTGGTCAACAAGGGTGAAGTTTCCAAAGAGAGGGAGGCACACCACTTGGAGAAGGAGGGCGCACCACTTGGTGAGGAAAAGAGCCAAGTGTAAATGGGAAGGCTGCCACCTCTCCTACAACTCCAATATGACGTTACATGTGAGAGATTGGGGGAGTGGGAGGTCTCCACCTCGCAAAAGGTAGGCGCTTCTCCTCAAGGGTGCGCCACCTCTTGAGAGGGGGGGCACACCTCTCCCATGAGATATCTTCTAACTCAAGTCAAACACCAAGTAACTCATCCACAACTCTCTCTTGATTGCCAACAAAGCTTAGTGAACTCATAGAGAAGGTGAGTTAACTCAAAACTTGTCCCCGACATGTTTCCCAAAAAATAGGACTCGCTGATTTTTTGTCTTTTTTATGTGTTTTATTTCCCTTTTGTGAGAGAAATTGACTTTTAGTGATTAAAAATCACTATTTTCATTCACAAAGGGGGTACATAGGTAAAGTGGGTATTCTAAGCAAGAAAATGAATACCCCCAAGGCATATGATACCTCCTAATACCACTTATTTAACTTTTACATAAATTACAATTAAAAATGTCCCACTGGCAGGAATTTTTTTATTTGCTGAAAACTTTAAAAAATCCCAAGGGGGACTTAGCACATTTCCATATGACTCAAAAGTGATGACTAGCATGGTAATATACATTAGACACTAGACTTAGACAACACACCAAGGCCTAGCCACTAGGACATACTTCAGCTTTGGAGGTAATTGAGTGAAAAAACTTAAAAATTATAACTCGTTTGTAAGGCAGCAAGATATAATTTAAAAGTGAAAAAACACTCTAGAGTAATATATTAATGACCAAGTCTTAGAGGGCTAAGCCTTTTACAAAGTTCATCATTCTAGCTCATCTTATTACAAGTCCTCCATGGGGGTATGGAAATGCGGGAAGAAGAAGAAGAAGAAGAAAAGGGGCCCTAATGGCCGGCTGGACTTCTGAACTCTGATTTTGAACAAGTCTTTGTTCAATCTTTGGCAGCTCAACTGCAAGTCCATCTTAGTGCAACTTGGTGGGTAACACAATGAATAAAACAAAGACCTACAGATCAGAAACTGCCTAACCTACTTTCAAAACAGCAGATTGTTTAGACTAACAAAATCTGGTCTGTATATTCAATAATACAGACACGGCATATTACAAAAAATCAGAACAGCAAAATGTATGGTATCAATCTACATAAAACAGAGATCTGGAATTTATAACAGCTACAGGAAATTATGACAGCAAGCATGAATTTGCAGCATGCACTCACTAATTTTCTATTAGACTCGAGAAAAGAGAAACTACAAAGCAAACTTGCTCAAAAACTGAATGTGAATCATTCACCCACTTTGCCTTATTTTATAGAGCAAGAACACTGTGGTTACAATGCACAAGACACATCTACTAGTGCACCATACTTGACTGAATCAAACGCTAATTCTATACTAGGGAAGTGGGCCCAGGATGCATGTAAAAGTTGCCCAGAATAGAGACCCTCCTAAAATAATGTGCCCTATTCTAAAACTGGAAACCTCTTCTGCTGTGTGCTTTTCCTCTAAATTAAGAACAGCAATTAAAAGCATAAAAATAGCGCCTAAAACAGGCACTTCTAAATATGAACTGTAAGAGATTCAAATGAGATAAGAACTGAAGAGAGTGCATGCATGCACCCCCTCACACACCAGTCTATAACTATGCCTCATCCCAACTCCATCTCTGCTGCACACAGGAACCGATGCAACAGTTACCGCTGAAGCGTGCTGATAAAAGGAGAATAGCTGCCGAGCAACCAGGTAAACTTGGAAGGGGGAGGATTTGAAGGAGAACTCGATGCATGATTTGTAGATGGATTTTATCAAGAATTTCATGTGTAAATGAACATTGTTAAGAATATTATTGAAGGTTTTATGTAGATTTAAGTGAATAACTGACAGATTATGAATACACTTATGAGCTTTCGTGTTTGTCTCCTGTTGAGAAACATATATGTTGCAAGTCAAATGTGCTTTTATCAACTATTTTGCTACAAAATGATTGCTAACTTTACAATGCAGAACTAAAATCAAGCGGAGAAGGTCCAATGGATCTGGACCACTTCAGCCTGGTTACACATCTGTGGAACACTATATGCATGGTTAGCAAAGTACCACCTACAAAGTCTCCCCAACAGGTCTAGATGCAGTAGGCCTAGAAGAGCAGATATAGGCTTTAATAGGTCCAACTCAAATTACCGCCAAAAACTCATAAATAGCCCCTTTATCCTTCCCCAAACACGGGAGGATGACAAGAATGATGTATAAGAGGCTCCTACTTGTTGCCTTGGCAGCTTAGCATTTTGTGGTATGGTGTCAATACTTTTTCAAATTTATCTAAACTTGTATATCCTCTTGGCAGATTGTAGACGACATCTAAGGCTAGGGGTGTGCCATTTTGCCACCCCAATATTTATTGCACCAAGCATGTAATCTTCCAATATAATGAAAGCATATTTTATAATCTAGACGTTCAAGGAGAAATATGAAATGCATTTAATCCTGCCTATAGCCACAAAACGAAGTAAAAAATATCTATTGATAGATCAGTTGTAACACAAGAAATCAGTTGCACAGGGTAGAAGTTAATTTCAACTGATACAAGAAGAAACTGAGTGCATTGTGAGTACATGTGCTGAATCCATTGGCAATGAAAAAAAACTTGCAATGAGACCCCTAGTTGCGTCAACATAGTCACAACCACCATAAATAAGTACCAGAGAAGCCATTACCCTGTAACAATGCAATACATGGTCATTAAGCTATTAATTAGTCACTTGTAGTTTTGTAAATAACTGTGAAAGTTGAACCAGTGCTCTAGATTGTTATTTAACTAATTGAAATACGATGCCTAATAGTCATTTTGATTTCTGTACGTACAAGTGTGGAGAACATCATACTGGGTCAACTGTAAAGTTAATCATTCAAGGGGACAGACCAAAGCCAAGTTTGCTACCCAGATGTCGATGCATTCTTTGTTTTATTATGAAAAATATCTAGAATAGTGTCTCTCTGTTCTTAACCTCAGTTATCTTGCTGCCTTAGATTATGCGAGTGAATCTTGCAAGATGGTTGTAATATGTTGCTAAGTATATGCTCCAATCTGTCTGACAAATATACTGTCCCATGGCTAGGGTATGGAAGTGGTTTGAACATGCACTATCCACATTTTGTCCATTGTATGTTGGCAAATCATTTGGAAAAAGGTAAATATGGGAAAAGAAATAAGCGTGCAAAGTTTCCATCCCTTTGTTAAGAAATACAAAGTTCTTGCAATGCAGAATGTTCAATGCATCATTGAATAATGCTCTAAATTAGCAATCAACTTCTAACAAAAGAAAACATATTCAGCTGCCAGGTAATGTAATTGCCGGTAGTCAATTGGATCTAGCTTGGGTGGTTAAGAGGAGAAGTTGTTATCCTCCTCACCTAGGTTCAAATCCCACTTGTGACATGTTTGCCCGTCATGGACCAGTTGGGGCTGGCAAGGTACAAGAATTTTGACTCTTGCTTAAGTGCTTGAGGGTGGGACAAGATGTTTCCAAACATTTAGTCAATTGGGTCTAGCTTGGGTGGTTAAGAAGAGAAGTTGTTATCACCCCACCCATGTACGAATCCCGCTTGTGACATGTTTGCACCTTGTGGGTGGATTGGGGAGGGCATGATACCAGCAATCTCACTCCCGCTTAAGGGCTTGAGGGTGGGACAAGATGTTTCCAAAGTTCACACATTTTTCAAGCCCGGGGGGTTAACTCAACCAGTAGTCATCAATGTTGTTGGGCATTTGGCTAGTTCCGTGATAGCAAGTGCTCAGTTCAAATCGCACTGGGTGAGGTGCACTAGTCTATGCCAAGGGGTTCACTAGGGGTGCCATCCACGAATATGGGGAAGCATCTCTTGGGTTTCCCAACAAGGTTTTCCTTGGAAAAAAAAAAGCCCCAAGGGGTTAGCTCAATCGATTGTTGCCAACGTTGTTGGGCATTTGGCTAGTTTTGTGCCAGCAAGTGCCTGGTTCAAACTCACCTTGGTTAGGCGTACTAGTCTACACTGACAAGTTTACTAGAGATGTCATCCATGAATATGGGGAAGCATCACTTGGGTTTCCCCGTGAGGTTTTCCTTTGGAAAAAAGGTAATGTAATTGCCTGTCTAATATAAAGCATATCGCTCCATGCCATCTCCATGAATATGGCCTGAAAATATAATACTCACAAAAAACATATTGTAAACCGCATCTCTACAATGACGCACATATTAGTTCCCTTGATAGAACTATCCCTTCTACTACGATATTAATCAAGAAAATTCAAAATCGGATCAGTAGATTTTGAACTTCATTAAATTTTTAATGAGATGACTAGAGCTTTCACTTAGTTTTCTATGTAGACAGCTAATAGAACTGCAGCATGCACAGAAAAATATTTAGTTACTTGCTCTCAAATTCTATTATAGATGTATTGTTCATCTACTGACAGAATGTGTAGTTGATTATCCCACGGTAATATCCAAACTCAAATACGGAAATTAAAGGATAGTGATCTTGACCTTAATAACAACAGAAGTAACTGCTTTATCAACACAAAAATATGTGTCCGACCGGCGTGCATATTGTTCAGAAAATTTCCTCATTATTTCAACAGATTTGTTAGAAGGTTCCACTGCATTTACCACACAATACGAAGATCAGTTTGTCAAAGAAATATCCACATCAATTATCACACCATATCAATAAAAGTCATTTCACAAAAAAAAGGATATCAAAGAAAAAGCATACACAAGAATCGTACATGACATTCAAGTAAAGTTACTGTCTCAATCCCAAAAACTTTTCAAATTACATCAATTACAATACCAATCCAGGATTTCTCAAATAGCTTGCCCGAATCGTAAAATAAGTCTCTTACAGACCATAGACAAACTCCTCTACGAGAATCGCAACTCTACTTGTTATATATTGACTGCTTGTAACATTTTGAACGTAAACTAAGGGGTTTGGGATTGCTCAAATGCTTACCTGAGTTGTAAAATTACAGACTATAGACAAACTCCTCTACTAGAATTGCAACTCCACTTGCTATACATTAACTGCTTGTAACATTTTGAATGTAAATTAAGGGGTTTTTTTGGACTCCTAAGATAAGACAGTCTGTATCTTCCTTTGCATTATAAGATATTAAAGCTACATCTCTGGAAAGAACAAAAGCTGTGAAAAAGGTAAAATGAAAATAATGTTGATGTGATAAGGTTCGCAATTAATGACTAGGTGACCCAACCTATTGTTTGTACATTATGTCAGTGTTTAATAAAAGTTATTACTGTTAGGTTATAAAAGTTCATTGCTAACAAAGTTACAAACCTCAAGAATAAGGCGACTCCAGTTTTGATAAAGATTCCTTCTCGTTCATGTGTGTGCTTCTGTTTTAAATTTTCTAACAATGGTATCAGAGCAATCATTTTCTCAGGAAATATCAAATAATCATGCTGAGACAGAATTTGGCACAAAGGTTCAGAATTATGTCAGTTCTGCACGAAGCGAATTACATCAAAAGACAGGCAAGTGACAAATTATAAGTTATTTGGTTTTGAAATAAAAGGTAAAGTTAAAAAGGCAAATAAATTTTGTAAAAGTTTCTAACATTGAAACTTTAAAAAGATTTAATTATTTGAAAAGGAAAAATATATTTGCAAACATTTGAATTATTCGACGGCTCTCAATGGTGGCTTGAAGATGAGATATTATTAATAATTATGCAACAAAATCATTTCGACCAGCAGCAGACATGAATCAGACTGACGATTCATGGCAGCAGCATCTGATGTTGAACAGCAGCCACATTTATTACCAGCGATTCAACCCAGAACGCGGCCCTCCATACAAAACGGTGGCTCTTCCGGTTGGTGGCAGTAGAAATTTCATATGTGTACCTCTAGACCAGCAAATTCAGCAGCCCAAAAATATCTCTCGAGAGGTGTCAGTAACGTAATCGACAAGCAGCATATTTATTCGACAGAGTGTATCATTCGTGAGAAAAAATAGCGGCATATTAATATTTGACGGCTAGCAGCAAAAAAAATTCGGCATACGTTATTCAACAGTCAGCAGGACAACATTATTGGACGAGTGAGAATTCGATAGAAAGAATTTAACCATCGTCATACCAAGTCAATTTAAATTTGCACAAGAAACACCTCTCTATAAAAACAAGAAGAAAAATTAAACCCAAAGTATCAATAAAGAAAGACCATACAAGCCATCTCAAGATTATAGCTACCCTCCAAAACAACGTTGGTGGTTAAGTAGCTTTCACTCAAACTTTGTTGTCAAACCTGTGACAATGGACGGAGCAGGACCGCAGGTAACCTATTGTGGTCAGGGTGTTTGATCAACTGTCTGATTAAAACTGATTTGCATCTCTTCAATGGAAACAATAATAGCGTGACTACGATGTGCAATTATTCAAGCAACAGGTATTTGAATCCTCCACCATCTTCATAAAGCCAATGCTTATGTTCAACAGCTCACGATAACTGTCATTCGCTGCTCTCGTAGCTGACTCTTCTCTGTTATCAAATCAGTCAATCGCTGATGCTTTAACACTCATAATATAGATCATCTAAATCAGTTCATCCAATACAGAATAACATGTAATGTCCCCTTCCGAGTAGGAGCTCCAAAGAGGAGGGCTAAGTAGTCTAGACTCTAAACATCCCCGTTAGACTATGGGAAAACAGGGACATTTAATGTCATTTCACTAGATAACGTTATAATTTGAAAGTGACATTAAGTGAAAAGTAGGTAAGTGCGCCCCCTTAAGTGATTTGAGCTAAAAATAGAAGGGTGCATAAGTCAACAAGGAATTGGGGTTTGGAGGAGTATATGAGGAGGTAAATCGACCTAATTCCTCATTATGCATAGTTTATGATTTGAGAGTGAGCTCTAAGGCAACTTCATAGGAGAATCAGTGACTTTGTGGATTCCAGGAGGAATACACCTAATGGTTGATTTCGGTGTTGAGAGACACACCCTAGTCACCGGGGAGATCACATAGATCTTCCATCAATCTTTAGCAGCAGTTACACAGGTTCCAGCATCAAGGGCGCACTTATTCAGGGTGAGGGAGCAGCTTCTGAGGAGACTTAGTGATTCGACTTGTCCCAGCCAGGGAGAATCTAGTGATTCCCTTCCGACCCAGTTGAGAGGAGGGCAGGGTGCATCTATTGTTTGGTTTCTCGTTAGATTCCGACGGAGAAATCATCTTGGGCACATCATTCAGCCTGTGAGGGTGCGGCAGTTGGGGAGGACACATTTGGGGTTCCCGGGAGATCATCAGATCAGATCCAGGGAAATCCTTCCGACCCATTTCAGAGGAGCCTAGGGCGCTCAGTTTGAGACCCTTACAACAAGATTATGTCGGTGGAATCTCTAGGGTGCAGTTGTCAACAGCAATTGGGGCGCATTCCCCCAAGGGGATACATCTGGGATCCGTACAGATCGTCAAAGAGTCGATCTTCAATTGGTCAGCCACCAAGAGTGTGCATGAGGCCAGGGTGCATTGTTTGAGACAGTTTCCGACAGATCCGAGGAGTTTAGCCACCAGGGCGAACTTCCCAGTCTTGCAGCAGTTGTCGTATGAGTTGTCGTAACATGCAGCAAATCCTATAGCTCATCCATTGATCCAGCAGCATTTTTCTATTACCAGGTATCATTGTTTTAGTTTGCTTATTGTATTCCGGCTAAGATCCTTTTGTCTCTGATCTAGCCGAGAGATTTATTTTACTTGGCCGCATGCGGCATTGTACCCAGTCATTTTCATAATACATTGTTGCAGTTATTTTGTGTCTTTATCTTTTGCGTACTTGTTTATATATTGTTAAACAACTGTAATCACATGCAAAATCACCACGCACGTTAAACCCAAGTTACTAAACGCATCCAGAAACCCAAAGTGTATCAGTTCCGGCAGCAGATACTAGATAGTTGGGTCACCTATTCCGATCTGCGGAATTAGGGATATTACAGTGGTATCAGAGCTTTAGTCTTGCCAGCCTGTGCCTAAAGCGAATGAGTTCGTCAGAGAACCCAAAGGGCCATGAGCACGTAGGTGACGAATATGTCAATTACAACAGACGCAGGGAGAGGAGACCTAGACCAGATTTCCCCCCCTTTCCTCCCAATTCAGAGGAAGAGGAAGAGGCGTAGAGGGAAGCAGAGAGAAGGGCAGAGCGTGAGGCAGAGAGGATGATGGGAGACAGGTTTGATAGGCCAGAAGACAGTGGCAAAGCATCCATGGACCCAGATGCAGCTTTCATGCAAGTTATTAGCAATCTAATGATCAGTCAGCAGACCATGACTCAGTCCTTGGCACAGATGGCCGATAGATTGGCTATAGGAAGCACACCGGGCACACAAGCCCCACATGCAGAGCAGGGTAACTCAGGGGCAGGCAGTAGACCTCATTCACCTACTCGCACATACACTTCTTCAAGTAGGATTCCCAGGCCATTGTTCCCCAGCTTCTAGAGGGCACCACCATCAGCAGCACAGCAGCCAATAGCACAGAGGCAGCCCATGCAGGCAGGGGATGTTGCCGAGTATAGGAGAGAGTATGCAACATTGGGACCAGATTTCCATCAGGACATGACCCTAGTCGCATATTGTGGACTCAGGCTCAGGAATCGTCCCAGAGATACTTAGAGGGGAGGATAGTAGTAGCAGCAGCAGGGGCATAACATAGACTTCATCCAGAAAGTTGGTAAACTTACTATACCTTCTTTTGACAGATCATCCAAATGCACTGTCAGAGCTTGGGTACAAAAATTGGACATGTACTACAAGCTCAACCAAATGACAGAGACTGAGGTCATCAGTTTCGCTACCCTGCATTTGGAGGGTGAGGCACATGAGTGGTGGCATCATGGACTGGTGATGTTGGGTCACAGTCACATCACTTCTTACAGGGAGCTCATCGAGAGGATCATGGACATGTTTGACAGGAGGGATTCAGAGATCCATTTCAAGGACTTAGCTCAATTGAGGCAGACGGGCATGGCAGAGGCATTCATCACAGAGTTCCAGAGGGTGGTCATGGCGGTGACAAATATTTCAAAGCCCAAGTTGGTCATGCTTTTCACGGAGGGGCTCACAGAACCCTTGAGAGGATGGGTAAAGTCCTACAGGCCTCACACATTACAGGATGCCATCCTACGCACTAGAGATCTAGGAGACTCAGTGCCAAAAACTAAAATTTTCTCCAAACCCTTTGTGCCACAGAAGGATAGAGACAAGAAGCCATTCCAGAGAGAATGGAAGGGCAATGAGAAGTTGGATGATAAGACGGGGCAAGAGCTTATGAGGAAGAAGCTCTGCTTCACCTGCAAGGACCCTTGGGTTCCAGGCCACAAGTGCATGGGCAAGGGAGAGATCCATTATATTGAGGTGGCAGCAGGGAGTGTGGACACTGATGAGGGGGAACATGACAGTCGATCCACTAGCTTAGAGGAGCCATAACAGGTGGAGAAGCAGCCTCCACGAAGACCATAGACACTGGTAGGTGCCCAGCGATCAGTGGTACCACAGCCTCGTGAGTAGGCTAACAGACGGGCACCAACAAAGGGATGAGTCATAGCGACCCTTTCTGGTATTCCCAGGTATGACACCCTCTGGATCAGAGGGATTATTTAGGGACAGCGGGCAATTTCCCTGATAGATGGTGGGGCCACCCACAACTTCATTGATGTTTCAGTGGTATTGAGGTGAGCACTTCAAACAGAGGAGTTTGAGAGGTTTGATGTTGCAGTAGCAAATGGCCACACAGTGGAGTGTATAGACAGAGTCCCAGACTTGGAGGTTAATCTAGGTAACTACACCATGAGAGACACATTTTATGTAGTTGACCTATTTGACACAGATGTGGTGTTGGGAGTCCAGTGGTTGATCACCTTAGGAAAGATCACAACCAACTACCAAACTCTTGAGATGGGGTTCAAAGACAGTGAGGGGAAGAGGATTGTGCTAAGTGGCATGTCGACAGGAGCACCCATGACAGTTTCAGCCAAGAGGATGGAGAGGATCTTCAGGCATGGGGAGGTAGCTTATGCAGCAGAGTGCTTGATCACCACACAGAAGGATTCAGATGGTCAACAGCAGTATCAAACAAAGATCACGACTTTGTTGGGGCAGCATCAGTAGGTTTTTGGTCCGATTCCACTAGGGAGACCACTGGACAGGGGGTTTGAGCACACCATTGAATTGGAGGGTGTTAAACCCATGATTACAGCACCCTATCATCATCCTCGGAGGTTCAAGGATGAGATAGAGAAAGCAATCAAGGAATTGCTAGCAATGGGACACATCAGACCCAGTAGTAGCCCATTCGCTTCTTCAATTGCCTTAGTCCTAAAGAAGGATGGTACCATGAGGATGTGTATTGATTACCGGGCTTTGAACAAGAAAAACATCAAAAACYGGTATCCTATCCCACGCATTGATGAGTTGATGGACGAGTTGCATGGGGCAGTTTTCTTCTCTAAGATTGATCTATGCTCTGGATATCATCAAATCCGCATTTGAGAGCAGGACATAGAGAAGACAGCATTYAGATGCCGCTTTGGCCATTTTGAGTTTTTGGTTATGCCATTTTGGCTAACCAATGCTCTAGCTACATTTCAGTCTTGCATGAACCATATTTTCAGGGATCACTTGAGGAAATCAGTATTGGTATTCTTYGACGACATCTTGGTCTACAGTAAGACATGGCAGGAGCACCTRAGGCACTTGGATGAGGTACTCAGCATCATGGAGTCCCAGTCACTATATGCCAAGGAGTCAAAGTGTGAGTTTAGCATGACAGAGTTGCTCTATTTGGGCCACATTATCAACGCACAGGGGGTACAGGTGCACTAGGAGAAGATCAGGGTCATTTTGGATTGGCCAACACCCAAGAACGTGACAGAGTTGACAGGTTTTTTGGGCTATGCAGCTATTACAGGAGGTTTGTGAGAGGTTTTTCATAGTTGGGGGCACCACTCACCGATCTCACTAGACTAAAATATCCTTGATCCAATGGATCTGGATAGACTCTACTGAAATTGATGTCTTGGCTCTCAGATCTAATACTCTAGGGGTTTCTGGATGCGTTTTAGTTACTTGTTTAACATGCTTAATGAGTTTCCATGTGTGTGTCATATAAATAAGTGTTTGGGCAGAATATATGATGCATGTGAAATAAAGGAACCAACACAACTCAATAGCATGTATTATGGAAAATAGCAGGAAATACAATGTGCATGTAGGAAATATAGGAAATACTCATCAACTAGATCTCATAAGAGTTGATCGTCGTTGGAATACAATGCAAAACAACAATAAATACCCATATACAGAAGATCGGGAAGAATCGGCAACATGCATGCACAAATTGTTGGATACAATGTCGAATACTCACGGCAACTACTGCAAATGTCTGGAAAGTTCGCCCTGGTGGCAATACTCGTCCGATCTACTTGGGAACTATCCCAAATGATGCACCCTGACCTCACAGCTCCTCCTGGTGACTGTCAGACTGAAGATCTGCCACTACTAATCAAATTGGACCCCGGATGGGACCCCCTAAGGGTTTGCGCCCCTCTCCTGGACAACTGGTGCACCCCAGTAATTCCACCGTCGGAATCTCGCGATATATGGCTCAAACTGAGCACCCTGGTATGCTTTGTACTGGATCGAGAGGGTTTCTCTAGATCTGCCCCAATGAGCTCTCTGGAACCCTCACTGTACTTCCCCAAGTGTTGTGCACTTCCTGGCTGCATGTTGCACACTAGGAGATTCCTCCGTCAGAAACGGATGAGTGATAGCTCAAAAGAAGTGCCCTGGCTCCCTCTCAACTAGGTCGGAAGGAAATGGCGAGCTCTAGCTTGGTCTCGTCCAGCTACACAAAACTATCTCTAACCCTTGCGCCTTCACTGGCTGTAATGCGCAATCTCTGAACTGGGTACACTGAATACGGATCTGGCATGGTGAAATACCTGGATGGTATCTCTGATAGGCTAGGATGTGTCTTCCAACACCAAAACCGATCTGGGTGGTGGTTTCCTCCAGAAATCCACAAAACATCTAAGAGGTCAACTTCCTCCTCTGGAACTTGTTCTCAACTCCAAATCATAACATAATGAGGAATTAGGTTGAATTCCTCTTCTTATACCTTCCTCGATCTAATTTGTTGTTGACATCACTTAAGCTAGGCGCCTTTCCTCCTAAGTCGAATGTGATTAATTAATTAAGTCCCCCTTAACACCTTTTTCTTCTATTTCTCTGTTAACTTTGGCTTAATTGACTTTTCCTATGCTTTTTGGCTTAATTCATAGTTTAGACATTTATTCACCCTTATTTCTCCCTTTGTTCCATGTTTGTGCCTAACTATAGTCTACAGGAACAAATAGACTACTAAGTCACTCCGTGTTGAGGCTATTCTTGGGAACGGGATATCACAATCCTCCCTTCCCGAGATTGTTTGTCCTCAAGCAACATCAATCCTGGGTGTTGCAATATATGCTCTCCCTCCCATGTGGCATCCTCCACTGGAAGTCCCCTTTATCTGACCAAGCACTCCCTGATGCCCTACTCCTCAACCTGCACTCTCTCCGCTTTAGCACCTCTTCCGGCACTAACTCCAACTGTCCCTCCTCATCCAAGGGTGGCAACTCCTCTAAAATGGATACCTGTTGTCCCGCTGCCTTTTTAAGGCAAGTAACGTGGAACATGTTGTGAATCTTGCTACCCTCCGACAGCTCTAGCTCGTAGGCCACTTCGCCTACCTTCATGTTGACTCTGTACGGCCCATAGAACCTAGGCTTCAGCTTCTCTGCCCCGCTTCTTTTCAATGAAGACTATCTGTACGACTATAATCGCAGAAAAACCAAGTCCCCTACCCCAAAACTGTGCTCTATCCTCTATCTGTCTACATAGATCTTCTGCTAGTTCTGAGCTACCTATAGGTTCTCCTTTACCTCCCGTAGAATCCTCTGACTCTCCTCAACCCAGTCTTTGGCCCCCAGGACCCTGCTATCCCCAAACACAGTCTCTACAAAAGAGGGTGTAGCATATCCATACAATGCTCTAAACGGTGACATCCTGATAGACATGTGGTAAGTTGTGTTGTAACAGTACTCACCCATGTGCAACCATCTCACCCATCTGCGTTGCTGCCCCCCCACATAATTTCTCAAATACCCCTCCACCCATTTGTTGACAATCTTTGTCTGTGCATCTGTCTACGGGTGGTAGCTGGTACTCGTGGCTAACTCTGTGCCCACCAACCTAAAGAGCTCCTGCCAAAACGCGTTGATGAAGCGCCCATCTCCGTCACTAACTATCTACCTGGTTTAACCGTCCAACTGGAAAACCTCTCTGAAAAATAGCTTTGCTATCTGTATGGCCTTGTAGTCTGTGGATATGGCAAAGAAGTGTGCAAATTTGGTCATCCTGTCGACCACTACAAATATACAGTCCCTGCCCTGCACTCGAGGAAGTCCTGTAATGAAGTCCATAGAAATGCTCTCCCATTTCTGCTCCGGAATGGGTAGAGGCTAAAGTAACCCCATAGGGTGTGTCTGCTCAGACTTGTTCTACTGACAAGTCGTGCACTCTCGGATGTGTTGCAGTACATCATCCTTGAGACCCTTCCATGAGAATCTCTCCTTGATCTGTCGGTAGATTTTGAAGAATCCCTGATGCCCGGTTGTAAATGAATCGTGACAAACCTTCAAAACCTCCCCTTTTAAGGTAGATTCTGGAACCAAGTAGATCCGGTCCTTGTAGAAAATGACATCGTCTAACACCCGGTATCTATCATCAACTACCTGTCCATCCAGTATCTCACAAGCAAACTTGTTTTTGGAGTACTCCACCAACAAATGTGCCTTCCAGTCTGTGCAAATATCCATCATCGAACACCCTGCTGACCTCCTGGACAAAGCATCTGCTACGACATTCATTTTTCCTTCAACATACTCAATGTCAAAGTCAAAGGCTTGGATCTCCGAGACCCATTTTTGTTGTCTCTCGCTGAGGTATTTTTGATCCAGGAAATACTTGAGACAGTTGTGATCAGTCTTCACTACAAACCTGCTACCCACCAGATACTGCCTGAATTTGGTTAAGGCATGAATGATTGCTAGCATTTCCTTGTCGTAATCGAATAGAGTCTCTCCAACTCATTGAACTTCCTTCTCTCGAACACAATGGGATGGCCCCCCTGCATCAAAACTGCTCCAATCCCCACCCCTGATGCGTCGCCCTCTAAGACAAACGGCCAAGAGAAATCCGGAAGGGCTAGAACAAGGTATGTGCTCATAACATCCTTCATTTTCTCAAAAGTCTGTTGTGACTCATTCGTCCAATGAAAAGCACCCTTCTTGGTTAGATCTATGAGTGGTGCTCCCAACTGTGAAAAGCCCTTGACAAACCACCTGTAGTAACTGCATAACCCAAAAAATCCCTTCAACTTTGTGCGGTTCTTGGATGTTGGCCAATCCAGAATGGCCCTGATCTTCTACTAATGAACCTTTACTCCATGCTCACTAACAATATGCCCCAAGTACAGTAGTTCTCTCATCCCGAACTCACACTTGGACTCCTTGGCATATAATGATTGTGCCTGCATAATGCCCAAGACCTCCTCCAAGTGTGCCAAATGCTCAGCCCATGTCCTGTTGTAAATCAAAATGTCATCGAAGAATACTAAAAGGTACTTCCTCAACTGCCCCCTGAAGATGTGATTCATGCAAGACTGAAAGGTGGCCGGTGTGTTGGTCAACCCAAACGGCATGACCAAAAACTCAAAGTGCCCAAAATGGCATCTGAAAGTTGTCTTCTCTATGTCCTCTCTAATGTTGATCTGATGATATCCTGACCGCAGATCAATTTTGGTGAAGAAAATTGCCCCATGTAGCTCGTCCATCAACTCATCTATGCGCGGGATGGGGTACCTATTCTTGATTGTTTTCTTATTGAGGGCTTTGTAGTCTATGCACATCCTCAATGTGCCATCTTTCTTTAGTACCAATACAACTGAAGAAGCAAAAGGACTTTTGTTGGGCGTGATGTGCCCCATCCCAAGCAATTCCTTGATTGCTTTCTCGATCTCGTCCTTGAATCTCTTGGGGGTGTCTATAGGGTGCAGTGATCACAAGTGTAGCCCCCGCCTCCAACTCAATAATATGCTCGAACCCCCTGTCTGGTGGCCTCCCTAGTGGTATCAGCCCAAACACTGGCTCATACTTTTCTCAGAAGCTCTTTGATCTATGGATGGTAATGCTCTCTGCCCTCTGAATCCTTCTGGGTGGTGATCAGACACTCTGGTGCATATGCTACATCACTGTGACAAAAGATCCGCTCCATCCTCGTCGCTGATACTGCTCTGGGTGTTCTTGTAGACGTACCTCTCAATACCACTCTCAATCCCTTGACATCTCTTAAACTCATGGTCAACGTCTGATAGTTGAACCCAATCTCTCCCAATGAATATAGCCATTGTACCCCCAACACTACATTTGTATCTGACAGGTCAACTACATAAAAGGTATATGTCAGGGTGTAGTTGCCTAGCTTGACCTCTAGGTCTGGGACCATATCCAAGCATGTCATAGTATATCCATCTGCCACGACCACGGTGAACCCCCCAAACTCCTCAGTGCATAACCCCCTCCAGGCTACTAAGGACGCATCGATGAAATTGTGGGTGGCCCCACCATCTACTAAACTTGTCATGCGTTGCCCCTGTGTAAGGCCCTTGAGCCTAAGAGTGTTGTACTTGGGTACTCCGGAAAGGGTTGCTATGGTTCCCCCTTTCACCTCTCTACGAGGTTTTGTCTCCTCCTTTGGTTGTGCCTCTGCCTGTATCTGAGGTTTCTTCGGATGTCGTTCTAGCTCATGTGTAGGCTCATCCTCTAAATCACTGTCTACATGTGCCCCGATCTCCTCATCCTCCTCTTCACTGCCTGATTCCACTTCAATGTAGTGGATCTGTCCCTTTCCCATGCATCGATGCCCTGGGACCCAAGGGTCTCTGCAAGAGAAGCAAAGCTTCTTTCTCATCAACTCTCGTTAGTGTCATCATCCAACTTGGGCTTACCCTTCCAATCCTCTAAGGATTCTTCTGATCCTTGTCTCTCTGTGGCACAAAGGGTTTGGTAAAGGTTTTAGGTTTCAGCACTGAGTCCCCCATGTCTCTAGTGCGCACAATGGCCTCCTGTAGGGTGTGAGGCTTGAAAGCCTTAACCCAACACCTCAATGGCTCCGTCAACGCCTCGGTGAACACCATCACCAATCTGTGATCTGAAATATCTGATATGACCACTGCCTTCCGCTAGAACTCTATGATGAAAGCCTCAACTGACCCTGTTTGTCTCAACTATGGAACTCTGTGATGAAAGCCTCAACTGACCCTGTCTGTCTCAACTATGTCAGATCCCTTAAATGGAGTTTCGGATCCCTCCTGTCAAACCTCTCCATCAACGTCTCAGTGAACTCCAAATATGAAGTAATGTGGTTGTGACCCAAGGTCACCAGCCCATGGTACCACCACTCATGGGCCTCCCCATCCAAGTGCAAGGTGGCGAAGCTAATAACTTCTAACTCTGTCATTGGGTTGAGCTTGAAATATGTGTCAAGCTTCTGTACCCATGCCTGAGCTGAGCATCGTGATGACTCGTCGAAAGTAGGAATATTAAGCTTTCCCACTTTCTTAATGAAGTCCATGTTTTGAGTTTGAGCATTGCCCCTCTGTGCCTCCCTAGGCCTGTTCCGATACATGATTGAACAATAATCTAGCAAACTCATGTTTGCATGGAACTCTGGTCCCAATGCCAAATAATCTCTCCTATACTCCCCGAATGGGTCCTGTGGCACTGCCTGCCACTGTACTGGTTGTCCTCCTGCCTACCCTGCCTGTCCTAGCAGTTGTCCCCCCTGGAACTGTAGATATAAAGGTCGGGGAATCCTCCCAGAAGATGTATAGGCACAGATAGGTGCAGGATGTCCACTTGCTCCGCCCTGAGATCCACTGGAGCCATTGGCACCACCTCCCTGGTGTCCTCCTGAACCACTCGCTCCTCCTACCGCGTTGGCACCGATAGTGCTCACACTGTGCTGGATCATTTGTGTGTTGATGGCCATTTGTGCTATGGCGTTCATCATATCCCGTTGTCCTCTAGCTAGGTCATTCAAGATGGCCTTCGTACTATCAAAATGTGTCTGGGGGCCTTTCCCCCTGCCCTCTGGTGTCTCCCGCCTGTCACCCATAGTCCTCTTTATGTCTACCTCTGTGTCGGAACTGATGTGATCCCTGTCCTCTAACTCTAGCTCTATATCTAACTGAGTGTGGAAGGGAGTGTAATCCCTTATGTTCCTGTCTCTTCTGTCTCTACTATGTCCTCTGCGGTATTGAATGTACTCTTCCCCAATATGTCCTCGGCCCTCTGGGTATTCTACACCTGTTCCTGGAATCATGGGGTCATGAGAAAGCACTCGTTCACAGGCTGGCAGGAAGAAGGCTTTGATTCCACTGAAATATCCCAGATCCAATGGATCTGGATAGACTCTACTGAAATTGATGTCTCGGCTCTCAGATCTGATACTCTAGGTGGTTTCTAGATGCGTTTTAGTTACTTGTTTAACATGCTTGGTGATTTTGCATGTGTCATATAAATAAGCGTTTGAGCAGAATATATGATGCATGAGAAATAAAGGAACCAACACAACTCAATAGCATGTATTATGGAAAATAGCAAGAAATACAATGTGCATGTAGGAAATATAGGAAATACTAATCAACTAGATCTCATAAGAGTTGATCGTCGTTGGAATACAATGCAAAACAACAACAAATACCCGTATACAGAAGATTGGGAAGAATCGGCAACATGCATGCACAGATCTGTTGGATGCAATCTCAGATACTCACAGCAACTGTTGCAAATGTCTAGAAAGTTCGCCCTGCTGGCAATACTTGTCTAATCTCCTCCTTGTGACTGTCAGACTGAAGATTGGTCCACTACTGATCAAACTGGATCTCGGATGGGACCCTTGAGGGTTTGTGCCCCTCTCCTAGACAATTGGTGCGCCCCAATAATTCCACTGTCAGAATCTAGTGATATATGGCTCAAACTGAGTGCCCTGGTATGCTATGTACTGGGTCGGGAGGGTTTGTCAAGATCTGTCCCGGTGAGCTCTATGGAACCCTCACTGTACTTCTCGAAGTGTTGCGCACTTCTTGGCTGCCTGTTGCACACTAGGAGATTCCTCCGTCAAAAACTGATGAGTGATAGCTCAAAAGAAGCACCCTGGCTCCCTCTCAACTGGGTCGGAAGGAAATGGTGAGATTTGGCTTGGTCTCATCCAGCTACACAAAATTGTCTCTAACCCTTGCGCCCTCACTGGCTGTAATGCGCAATCTCTGAACTGGGTATACTGAATACGGATATGGCACGGTGAAATACTTGGATGGCATCTCCAATAGGCTAGGGTGTGTCTTCCAACACCAAAACCAATATGGGTGGTGGTTTCCTCCAGAAATCCACAAAACATCTAAGAGGTCGACTTCCTCCTCTAGAACCTGTTCTCAACTCCAAATCATAACATAATGAGGAATTAGGTCGAATTCCTCTTCTTATACCTCCCCCGATCTAATTTGTCATTGACATCACTTAAGCTAGATGCATTTCCTCCTAAGTCGAAAGTGATTAATTAATCAAGTCCCCCTTAACATCTTTTTCTTCTATTTCTCCGTTGACTTTGGCTTAAGTGACTTTTCCTATGCTTTTTGGCTTAATTCATCATTTAGACATTTATTCACCCTTATTTCTCCTTTTGTTCCCTATTTGTACCTGTCTATAGTCTACGGGAACAGATAGACTACTAAGTCACTCCCTGTTGAGGCAATTCTTGGGAACGAGACATCACATAGACAGGGACCTTCATCTGGACCGACAAGTCACAGAAAGCATTTGATCACATGAAGAAAGTCATGGGCACATGCCCAGTATTAGCATTATCGGACTTCACGTTGTGGTTTGTATTGGTGTGATGCATCAGGAGAGGGGATCAGAGAAGTGTTGATGCAGGGGGGACACCCTATTGTGTTTGAGAGCAGGAAGCTCAATCAACCCGAGAGGCTGTACTCGATCTATGAAAAGGAAATGTTGGCAAGCATGCATGCCTTGACCAAATTCAGACAATACTTGGTGGGCAGCAAATTTGTGGTCAAGATAGACCATAACAGCTTGAAGTATTTCCTTGAGCAGAAGGATCTCAGTGAGCGTCAGCAGAAGTGGGTGACATAGAGTATGTCAAGGGTAAGAAGAACATTGTGGCCGATGCATTGTCTAGGAGACCGGCACCTTGTTCTCTGATGGAGATTTCAACAGATTGGAAATCCCACTTGTTAGTGGAATATTCCAAGGATAAGTTCGCTTGTGAGATTTTGGATGGGCATGTACAGGACGATAGGTACAGAGTCATTGACCACGTCATCTTCTACAAAGACCGAGTCTACCTAGTGCCATGATCGGGTCTCAGGAAGAAGATTTTGATTGCAGTACATGACTCCCCACTAGCAGGCCATCAGGGGTTTTTCAAAACCTACAGGCAAGTCAGAGAGAGGTTCTCTTGGAAGGGCCTCAAACAGGATGCGATGCGACATATCAGTGAGTGCGTGACTTGTCAGCAGAACAAGTCAGAGTAGACTCTTCCAGCAAAGTTACTTCAGCCACTTCCCATTCCAGAGCAAAAATGGGAAAGCATCTCCATGGACTTCATTACAGACCTACCCAAGGTGCAGGGTATGGATTGTATCTATGTAGTGGTCGACAAGTTGACCAAGTTTGCACACTTCTATGCCATTCCGACAGATTACAGCGCAATACAGGTGGTCGAGCTTTTCTTCAGAGAGGTCTTCAGACTTCATGGGTTGCCACAGAACATCGTCAATGACAAGGACAGTCAGTTTATTTGCACGTTTTAGAGGGAGTTATTCAAATTGGTTGGGATAGAATTGAAACCCAGTACCAGTTACCACCCTCAAACTGATGGGCAGACAGAGATAGTCAACAAGTGGGTTGAGTGCTACTTGAGGAACTATGTGAGCGGACAGTAGAGAGCATGGGTGAGGTGGCTACATCTAGGAGAGCACTACTACAACACCACCTTCCACATGTCTGTCGGCATGACCCCCTTCCGAGCATTATATGGGTATGATGCTCCCACTTTAATTGACTTGGTTTTTGGAGATAGTCAGGCTCCCAAAGCCAAAGACTGGATCATAGATAGTTAGGAGATTCTCAAGGTACTCAAAGAGAATCTGGAAACAGCACAGAATCGGCAAAAGGTGAGTGCAGACAGACACAGGATAGAGCGTAGCTTCGAGGTTGGGGATTTGGTATTCTTGAGGCTACAACCTTACAGGTAGTCATATCTAAAGAAGAGTGGAGCGGAAAAGCTCAAGCCCAGGTTCTATGGGCCTTACAAGATCACATGCAAGGTAGGTGAAGTTGTCTGTGAACTAGAGCTACCAGAGGGGAACCAAATTCATAATGTGTTCCATGTTTCTTGTCTCAAGAAAGCAATGGGACAATTCATCAGCACTTCAGAGGAGCTTCCACCTTTGGATGAGGGGCAGTTGGAGTTGGTCCCTGAGGAGGTTCTAGAGTTTCGAGAGTGGAGGTTGAGGAGCAGGGTCATCAGGGAGTGTTTGGTCAGGTGGAGAGGACTTTCAGTAGAGGATGCTACTTGGGAGGGCGAGCAGATTTTGCAGCACCCTGGATTGGCATTGCTTGAGGACAAGCAATCTCGGGAAGGGAGGACTGTAATGTCCCTTTCCGAGTAGGAGCTCCAGAGAGGAGGGCTAAGTAGTCTAAACATCCCTATTAGACTATAGCCAGGGAGGAGCAGGGGAAAACAGGGTCATTTAATGTCATTTCACTAGAGAACGTTATAATTTGAAAGTGACATTAAGTGAAAAGTGGGTAAGTGTGCCCCCTTAAGTGATTTGAGCTAAAAATAGAAGGTGAGTCTTTTATCAAGGTAGTTGTGATACAAATTTCAGCTTCTAGGTCATCCTACTTTTGTAGATACACCCTATGTAAGATAGGGTATCTGACTAGTCATATTAACTAGTCTCAAACAGGGTTTTTGGGTAAAACAGTGATATCTTCTTCAGTGAGTATGCAAATTAAGTGAGACCAGTTGCATTAGATAGTGGACAGTCTGTAGTATTTCTGGTACCAATTTCAGAATAAAATATCAGATATTGTGCTCTTGGCACGCTTTACAAATACGCTCTCCTGGAAGGGACAAAAATCAGCAAGGTGTGGGGAAGTTACCATAACTTCCACTTGGCACATCCAATTTTGATCTGACTTGTGGCATTGCAGAGAAGACGTATCAGAGAACTACAAAAAGAAATTTTCAGACCTAGAAGGGCCAAAATTTTGGAGATACAGCAGAAGAAAGATCGTCTAGCAGAACCACCTCAAAATCAAGGTTTAAAAGTGATACTTGGCCAACATGCCACCAAAAAAGGGAACTTCTACACCAAATAAGCCTCCAAACAGTCCTACTTGAACTCTTGATGAAGGTGAAGAAATGCGCAGGGACATAAATGATTTACAAAAGAAGATATTAACAAAGGATGAACTACAAGGGATGATGGATTCAACTGAAGCTAAATTGGAGGCAATAATGGATACTAAGATGGATGGTTTAAAAAGGGAGATCATGGAAGGATTGAAAATTTTCCTAATAGAGAGGCCACCTGAAAGTGAAAATGTATACCATGAAATTCATGATGAGGACACAAGGAAGATGAATCAAGACTATAGAAACTCCAACTTTGGGTTGAAGACAAACCACTTTCCTAAGATCAATATGAGGAAATTTGATAGCAAGGATCCAATCACGTGGATACTTCAGATGGAGCAGTTCTTTGATCTACATGATGTATCACATACACAAAAGGTACGAATTGCTTCTTTATATTTAGAACCCAATCAATTTGTGTGGTATCGATGGCTTTGTTCTCGCAAATCATTTGTCACTTGGACAATTTTCACGGAAGAAATGATAGCACACTATGAGGATACAAGGAGTAATACCTTCTTTAGCCAATTGATAAATCTCAAGCAAAAGGGTTCAATTGCGGAGCACATTGAGAACTTCCAAAGATTGAATATAAAGGTAACGGATATTCCAGATGAGCACTTGATTGATGTATTCATAGGAACTTTAAAGGATAAGATTCAACATGAGGTTCGCCTTTGGGAACCCAAATCATTGGAGAATGCATTCAGGGTGGCGAGAAATGTTGAAAGTAAAAATATGGCTATGGCTACTAGAAGGACCACTCCTAACATCTATTGAGAGAATAATGTTCCTTCTTTTAAAACACCTCAACCTACAAAGTTGACACCTCAACAATTGGAGGAAAGAAAAGCAAAAGGTTTATGCTTTAATTGTGACAGCAAGTACAGTAAGGGACATAAGTGTGGTGAGAAGATATTATTCTACATAGATTGTGAAGAGGAACAAGAACAAGAACAATCTCAAGATGAAAACGTAGAAGAGATTTCTTTTGAAGAGTTGACTCTCACGATATCATGTAATGCATTGGTTGGAATTAGCACTCCTCAAACCCTCAAGATTGAAGGATATATCAAAAAGAAAAAGGTAATAGTCCTAATTGATTATGGTAGTACTCATAATTTAATTCACTATATATTAGCCAAAGCTCTCAATTGCTTTATATATCCAGCACCAGAGTTTCAAGTAATGATTGCAAATGAAGGAACTATCAATTGCTCAAGAAAATGCCATAAGATCAATCTTGCTATGGGGGAATATGTAATGAATAGTCCAATGATTGTTATACCCATGGGTCATGTTGATGTTGTACTAGGAGTCCAATGGTTACAATCATTGGGAACAATGGCTTTTAATTTTCAAGAACTTTTCATGAAATTTTCATTAGAAGGAAAAGAAATTGAGTTAAGGGGTATCACAGGGAAACCCAATAAGGTGATAAGCTCTAATGGCATGACAAAATTATTGAAAAAGGGGCATCAGGGTGTAATTGTACAACTATGCTCACTATATGTTCAAACATCTAAGCCATATATTCCCCTAGATCTCCAAGGGATCATTGATAAACATTCCAAAGTATTTGAAGATATTCCCAAAGGTCTTCCACCCACTCGAAATCATGATCATGCTATTCACTTAATTCCTGGGAGTGTTCCTCCTAACATCAGGCCTTACAGATACCCTTATGCCCAGAAGAGTGAAATTGAGCGTATGGTTGAAGAAATGTTAGAGTCTCACATTACTAGACCTAGCCAAAGTTCTTACTCTGCATCGGTGGTAATTGTACTCAAGAAAGAGGGCTCATGGCATATGTGTCCAGATTATAGAGAGCTCAACAAGATCACTATTAAAGATAAGTTTCTCATTCCCGTCACTGATGAATTGTTAGATGAACTACATGGAGCAATCTATTTCACAAAGTTGGATCTCTGTTCAGGGTATCATCAGATTAGAATGAAGGAAGCAGATATCCCAAAAATAGCATTCCGAACTCATGAAGGCCATTTTGAATTTGTGGTCATGCCTTTTGGCCTTACGAATGCACCTTCCACATTCCAAGG
>ML815823.1:126036-152267 GCA_009831015.1 Picea engelmannii
AACAAGCTAGAAACTCTAAAATTTCAACTTTGACCAGAAGTCAACCTTTGACTTTGACTTTGACCAATCAACCTTTGACTTTGACCAAATATTCAAACCTGGCGTTTTTGCTAGCTGAGAGTACCAAGAGGTGCGCTAGGCTACGACACACTAGGATGTCAAGGAATTAGGTCAAATGCTTCACCAAAAGTGCCCGAACACAAGGGTTAGGGTTTGTTGCAGCGACATAATCAGAAAACCTAGCTACAGTTGTAACCAGTGCCATAACGAGCTTAACAAATAACTTCCCAATCTATCTTCCAGTGGTTAGACTGTCTGAAGATAGTGTGGGCCCATAACCTGTTAGAAATAAAGGGATGTACTCATTTTTCCATAGACAATATAGCAATATTGTCACCCAACGATAGGCACAAAGGCCACCCCCGAGCACCTTAACCTTGACAGACAGAATAATTCCAATAGCAGATCAATAGCCAACCAAGGATCGCACCTTTCTCCAAGGATGGCGCACCAAGCAAGAATAACCAGAAACCAAGCAGAAAGTCCAAACCATAACCAAGAGAAAGTCCAACCAAAAGCTAAAATCCTAGTTGCAGTTGCACTCCCTCTCCAGACTTGTGCACCACTAGTCCTTATGCAGTTGTGAGAATGAGAGTGACAAATGAGCTCTAGCGCCCTCTATTTATACTTCTCTATCTCACTTGACTGGACCGACTTCTCTTTCTGGAGGCTAATAACTCGATATTAAATATTCTCTTGAGTCGACTTGTCTCCTAGGGTTATTATCCAATGTTTTAGGGTTTCTCTTGCTTCCCGGAATATTATAGTCTTGTCAAATGCTACATGTGGAGGTTAATACCTCCAGCAGCTAACATAATATCAACACGGTTGAAATATTCTCTCAACTAGTTGTTCTTATCATAAGATGAAGTGTCTTTGAGCAAGAACAGGACCGTGGTTTATATATATGTGTAGGGTATTACATTGGGAAATATAATTAACTGATGTTTTGTTGACGAAACACTATCTACTCTCCCGTGTCTAACATCCCACGCAACGACAATGCTCCACGAGGGTCAAACGACGAACATTGCAAGGCTTTCTTTATGCTATCAATGTTTTGTTGCTCTGCTTTTTGGTTTCGCCACTTGGAATGGTAAGGAATAACTCAGCTGTTACTGCCAGCTTCTGGGCTCGTATAAGTGTATTATTTACTTTTGATGCTCCCGGGATTTTTATGACTACTCATAAAAACCTTCGTAGTTCCTTCCTTTTTTGTGCGATCAGTGAACATATCTGTTTTTCGCAGAATGAGAAAATATGTATTTAGTATTTACTCATCCAGATAATAATTATATAAACTCAACTAATCATAAGGAGAAACAAGGCTAACTTTATAAAAATGAGACTTTGCTTGCATCACTTGATAAACTTCAGAATATCTTACCCGCTTAGGAGTCAGGGCCACTCCCCATTGGCAAATCAAATGCCATTTCATACAAATGGTTAAATTAAGACAAGTTTATAGCCCGATTTTGACCAATTTGCGGTACCATTATATACACAAATTCACTTGTTATAAAGTCAACGATAATATGAATTTTGATATTTTCAAAACAATTACCGTCCAAGAAACTTTAATAAAATTGTTTTTTTGTTTAATTTTGGTTTTTAGCCAAACATAGTTTACCTTGATTAACCTGAAATAACATACTCTGAGAAACAGCCACAATTGATTTTTAGTTCACCTGAAATTACAGACTCTACCAAACAGCCACAATTGGTTTTTAAATAAAATCGCTTGGCATTTTATTGAGAGTTATGTTAAGTTGGTTCATTGGGTATATTCAATATTGAGATTTCTGTTAAGTTGGTCAAATGTCTCTAGTTTGGGTAATTAAGATAAGTTGTTATCCTCTACACGGGGTTCAAATCCTGACATGTTTGGCTATTTGGACTATCAAGTACCAACAATCTCAGTGATGCTCCAGTGTTTGAGGGTTGTACTAGATGTTTCCAAACAATTTATCCAATGTTGTTATGTTGTTGGGCTAGTTCTGTGCTATACGGGGTTCAAATCCTGACATGTTTGGCTATTTGGACTGTCAAGTACCAACAATCTCACTGATGCTCCAGTGTTTGAAGGTGGTACTAGATGTTTCCAAACAATTTATCCAGTGTTGTTAGGCTAGTTCTGTGCTGATAGGTTTATCCAATATTGTTGGGCTAGTTCTGTGCTAAGACAGGTGTCCAGTTCAACTCCCCTGGGTTATAGAACAACAGATTGACTAGGAATACCTCTGGGTCAAGCGTACTAATATAAAACTACATATCTACTAAGAATATCATCCACGAATGTGGGAAGCATCCTTAAGTTCCACCACAAAATTTTCCTTCCAACCTTTAAAAAAATAAAGTCGCACTCGAGATCAATTGGATTTGATTGTATATCATTTTGCCTTCAGTTCTCATCTACTATATAAGCATTACTAGCACACAACCTAATCCGATCTTTGAAGTTTGAAAATCATTTGAATATTGCAGTTTGGCTGGCATTTTATTAAAACAATGAAGAACTAAACGCTGACAAACCCCAGAGATAGGTGAAACTCTGATTAAGGGTTCAATACCCGCAGTTAATAAAAACCTCTGGAAGATAGTTGAGAGGAAGTGAACTTAATTCTGATTATGGAATAGCACGATCGTTATGGAAAATACTGAGGTGGATGTAAAACATGCCCAGACCAGAAGGAGGTTACCTTTAGCTCGGACTTGCATCGAGTACTTGGATTCAATCCTGCCATTTGCAGACGACTTGAGTGATGAGACGCCCAGATTTGAAATGGAAGTGTTGATAACACTGGTCGCCATTTTGCTCTCCACGACAATCAGTCCAAATATTGAGACCCTCCCAAGATATCGGGATGGAAGTTTATTTAAATTGTTGTTTATGGGGATTAAATCTAGTTGTTAGTTTTGGTTTGGTATTTTGATTTTGGGCAAAGATTAGGTAAGGGTAAGATGTTTGCATTGTTTGCTTGAAAGTTTGTCTGCAGCGGTGAATATTCGTTCGTTCGGTGAATATATATTCTCTTAAATTCACTTAATATTTTAAAGGGTATTTATTTTATTAAATTTATGTATGTTTTTATTTAAATTTTATTGTGGAAATGCATAGTGTTTATGAATCATTAAGGTCATAAAAACTTTTAYAAATGTTTTAATTTCCCAAGTAACATGTTGAGCTCTTAAAAGAGTGTATTATTGTAATGGCTTAAAATTTAGGGTTTAYCTTTGATACCATCCTTGAAATGAGGGGAAGTACTCTAGGGTTTTYCTATATTTTGTAATCTAGAAAAAAAAGACTTTGTAACCTATAAAAAAAAAGACTTTCACCAAATACCAAATGTACTAATAACTTGAAAGGTTTAAGGAAAAGGTTCAAGGGTTTTCCCCGGGCTTTGTAACCTAGAAAGAAAAAGGCTTTCACCAAATGTCAAATGTACCAATAACTTGAAAGGCTTAAGGCAAAGGTTCAATTCAATACTTGAAATGAGGAGAAGTTCTCAGGGTTTTCCCCGGGCTTTGTAACCCAKAAAGATAAAGGACTTTCACCAAATGTCAAATGTACCAATAACTTGAAAGGCTTAAGGCAAAGATTCAATTAAGGCTTCCACCTAGTCCCATCTCGAGTTAACCTTATTACTCTTTAATGGAGTCAAATTTAACTTAACAAGAGAACCTAGCCAATCTAAAACTCAAGGAGCTTGTACATACTGCCACCAGTCATGAGTAGTTAGCATTTGGTGTTGGATTATATAGTCCTAGATAGTTCATGTTTGCAATATATTTTGCTAAGCTAATTGAAATAGTTATTGTCACACACATTATCATATACAATCATGAGTTCCATGAGAAAATTATCCCAAGTCTAGAACTAGGCGAATGGTTTATTTGTTTGCTACCTCTAGCACCAATGGAATTGTTGAGCATCAAGGTGCAAGGCAACCAAAGGGATTCTTATTTGATGTAACTTGGTGTAGAACAAAATATTGTTCTAGTGGTGCCAACCAATTCTTCACATCGGTGCCATCAAACTTCTTAATATCAATCTTGGACAAGAAATGATGTTGCATCTAAGGGAATCAATCAAACCATAGAAGGAACTCAAGCCTAGATTAGACCTAGAAGGTTGATGTGCCATGCATTGATTTTTCATCATGAGAAGGTTACATTCAAAAGTTCAATCTTTTTGAACTTCAAGGAAGGTTGAGGTTCAACTAGACCCCCCCTTATCTGTGCAAGTTGGGAGGTTGGAAGAAGCTTCTTGAGTAAATATGACTATTAGAAAAATGACTTTAAATAGAGGTTTTTAATGTTAATGTAGGGGAAAATTTTTCTCTTTAAAACTCCTAAGAAACTTTTGCAAAGAACTATGAAGGTTTTTGTATATGATTTTGCAAATGTGTTGTCATAGAAGCGGAGATTTTTTGTAATATACTTCGAGTATATTACAACTATGGTTATATGTAATAATTATTATGATGTAATGTGGTCTTAAGTTACAAATTGTATCAATGTTGTAATAATGATAAATAATGATAAGTCATGCCCTTTTCCAAAAAAAAAAATGGCTTATCACCTCCTATGTGTATTTATATACACGATCATTGTATTCATTTCATCAATCAATCTCATATATATATATATATGGGGAGAGGGGGGGGGGGTGATTTTTCTATATTTTCATCAAGATTTCATGAGGTGAACCTTTAGATTTGCTTTAAGTGGTATTAAAGTGGGTTTTTTTGTTGGCTTGTAGCCATGTGTTTTTTTTCCAATGGAAATAAAAAGTATGGGCTTATGGCCCAAAACTTTTTGACATATAGTTGGAAAAAAAATCTAGAGAAAGAGAGTCAACTCGCAATAAGGATAAATCATGTTCATTGTAGCTTAAAAAATTTGTGAAAATTTAATTTACCAGTATCAACACTACTTTGTTTGGTGTAAGAAATCTACAAATAACCTCAGAAGTAACAAGTTGGCATAGGTGTCTCAAGCTCGTATCTCTACTCATATCATTGTAGGAAATTATGAAGCAGACTGTCATGGGCTTGAAAGTTATGTTGGGTTATGAATCAAGATGTGAAGGGAAAGGAAACTTGTGTATGATTCTAAAGAGGCTTGTTGAAGATTAAAAGGAAGCATAGGAAACAAAATGAGAGTGATCTCCATGAAGAAGAAGAGAGTTCAAATGAAATGGATGATAGCAACCATGTTGAAGATGAAGAGAAAAATGCCAACTCCGATGAGAATGATTACAAGTATTTGTCCATTGGAGTCATTACCACTCATATTGCATATGAGGGGTAACACCATCACACATTTCAGTTTCATGAGGTCTTGGCTTGACTTGAAAACGGTGTTGCTCGATTGGCTTAGTTAGAGGAGACTAATTTCTCCTTGTGATGGGTTGTCTTGGTACTTGGTTTTCTCTTCATGGTGGCATATCTTGGTTGATGGAGCTTTGGGGTCATGAGTTGGTGGTTTCAATTGATGCCTTGATTGACAGGTGTGAGATTCTCTTTGGTGTTATGGTATGTCATTAGATGATCTTGTTCATGGTTAGTCTAACCTAACACTCATACATGGTCTCCTTTTATTATAACTTTGGTTTATGGAGGGGTTTACTAGGAGAAACAACAATTTTCTTGGCACATATGTGGATGCAATTTATTATTATTTTATTTTTCAATAGGACCATCGTCTTTATCCATCCATTGATCCTTTTGGAGGTTAATTATATTATTTTAATAAGCCACCCCCTTTATTTCATGTATACATGGTCTCCTTTTATTATGACTTTGGTTTATGGAGGGGTTTACTAGGAGAAACAACTTATATTTTCTCGGTACATGACTTAATGAAGTACATCCGCATTGGCACATATGTGGAGGCAATTTATTATCATTTTCTTTGTCAATGGGGCCATCCACTTTATTCATTTGTTAATCCTTTTGGAGGCCAATTATATTATTTTAATAAGCCACCCCCTTTATCTCATGTATTCACCCTTTACATCGAAATTATTTCATGTTAAGTGGGTTGTCCCCTTCATTCATCGTGACAATGTTACATAAGTTCAAACATATATTCTATTTTCCCCATGTGCATAAAAGAGGGCACTCTTAACCTCATGGTAATCACTTTTAGTAGTTGATTCTTCACTCCATTGGCCTAATGGGCTTGACACTAGTCTTGGTCCTCCCATCATTTCTTTTATAAACCTATACTACAATGTCTGGTTTGTTAAAGCTACTCTTTGTTTCGCCTTGAGCCCTTATTTTCTAAATCTTTAGCAATCCTACTTTAGGGAAGCCCCCCTTAGTTGGAGAAAAGACAACATAAAGTGTGAAGAGGGTTGGTGTGGTGACATTGGCCTCCCTCTTTATTTCCCATAAGCTAGTAGTAATCTTTTGGACTTTAATCTAAAGGAGCTAGTTTGTGAGGTAATAGAAGTAAATCATCAAATTTTCTTCATTATAGAAGTTTCAAAGAAGAATGACCTCGAAGTAAATAATTCATGGGAAGAAAAATAAATTCTCACAAATAAAGTCGATTGTTTAACACAAGAAGTCGCAAATCATAAGGAGAAAAATGAGGCCCAAGTGAAAAATAAAGATCTTGGAAAGGCTAAAGAAAACCTTCAACATGAAGTACATATCCTATAGTGTAAATTATAAGAACAAGTTAACATGACAAAAGAGTTCAAAAGACAATTATGAGTGTCAGAGGAAAAGAATTATGACTTACAAGTAAAAGATCAAGTATCAATTCAACAAGATATTGCAGTTCAATGTGGCTAAGAGTCACAAGAGAATAAGGACTCCAAGAAACATTTTGAGAAGATCTTGTTAGATGAGGAGAAGGAAATTGATCGTTTGAAAAATCATAGTCAAACTCTACTTATGTAAGTAAAAAAATTAAAATGTAAGGATATATCAATCTTGAAAGAAGACAAAGAAACATCCATTCATGTTAGTGAATCAATAAATTTTTTAGAAGTTGAAACTGCAGATAAAGAGACATTAATAGAATTGATTGAAACTAAAAATCGTAGCATCTACTAGTGTAGTTCTATTAGTAAAAAAGCATCAAAAAATTGAATTCAATAAATAACTCAATGACAAGTTGACATCTACATATGCAACAATGCTTGAAGTTCCATTGATCACCACTAATGAAGCCATATGCTAGCCAAAGGATGTTAACACACCAATGAATACAAATATCACTATAGGGGAAACACCTTCTAGTGGAGGTTTTTTGTGGAAACTCCCCAAAACATTTATCCCTTCTCTGTATATAGCAGAGGCGGGAAACCAAAGGTTTTAGTAGAGGTTTTTTGGTTGATGCACCTAAATCGTATTAGGTGCCCTAGTGTGCTCACAAATCTAGCACACTGATGCATTCTAGAAATAGGCACACCAGAGGTTGTTATTACTATTTTGTAATAAAATATCGATTCAAATCAATTCTAAACATACTCTAATTGGTACATCTTAAAATAGTCAGTGCACAAGTGTGTCACTATATAAAATGCAACAAATAAGATTTAGACATTTTTTTATACAACATCAGTTTCATATTTTAAAATTACCAAAACTTATATGTGCACTCCCATAGAAAAAACATCGTTGCATTCGCTCTATAGGAGCACCGGAAGTCATTTTATTATTCTGTGATAAAACTCTTGTCGATGCATCTTTAAACCATAAGCACACTAGTGTATGAGTATATAAGATGCACCAAATAAAGTTTAACTATTTTAAAATACAATACTGGTTTTATTTTAAAATTTAGAAAAAGCTCATCGATGCACTTACATAACTGGCACATTGGTATGTTTCAGTTGTGCATTGAATAAATAAATTACTAGCCGGTGTGTTTCTATATCCTAAGCACACTATCATGTCCTTATATAAGAAGCGTCAAATAAGGTTTGGCAATTTTGTTATACATATTAGTTTTATTTAAAAAAATAACAAAAACTTATCAATTCACTTCTAGAGAGGGCACACTAGTGCATTTTCATTATCAACGCACTATAAAACATAAACTAAATGGTACGTTTTTACACCCTAAGTGCATTAGTGTGTCTATGTTAAGAAGCACCAAATAAGGTTGATACATTTTGTTATAAAATATTAGTTTTTATTTAAACAAATTACACAAACTAATAAATGTGCTTAATAATTTGGACATGCAGCAGTGTGTACCAACAAATGGTGCACCAATTTATAAATTATTAAAAACCTAGTGGTGCACCATGAACATACTATCGCACTAGTGCATCCTACTATTAGGTGCACCAAGGTACGGTAAAATAAAACATAAAAAAATTATTAAACCGTAATTTCATTTTCACATTCCTTAAGTGCTTCAAACCATACAAGCATTGATCCCTATACAATTATCCCATTGTTAGTACTATCATGTTACCGGATTCCTCATTTCCTTCACTTTGTCGATGGATTTGGTTTGTTTGCAAATTTTACAAAATGATACGATATTTTCATGTTTTATCTATGTAACAACCATGCCTCCATGCCTCCTCATTGGGGAAGAGACCAAGTAAATTGTATGTTATCTCCTCATTTAAATTTTTAGCGTTTAAAATTTAGAATTTGGCTTTAATTGCCTTTTTTTTCATTTTTTTTAATTCATGCACTTTTTTTAATTTCATTTTCACATTTCTTAAGTGATTCAAACCATACAAGCATTGATCCCTATACGATTATCCCATTGTTAGTACTACCGTGTTACTGGATTCCTCATTTCCTTCACTTTGTCGATGGATTTGGTTTGTTTGCAAATTTTACAAAATGATACGATATTTTCACGTTTTATCTATGTAACAACCATGCCTCCATGCCTCGTCATCAAGGAAGAGACCAAGTAAATTGTATGTTATCTCCTCATTTAAATTTTTAGCGTTTAAAATTTAGAATTTGTCTTTAATTGCCTTTTTTTCATTAAATGGTGCGTCCGTTAAAGTAGAGCACATTGGTAAAACCCAAAAAGTAAAAAATATCCCGCTCTTTTTTGGTGCTCTTTATAATATTATGAGGCATTGTTGGAGGTGCTCCTATATATTATAAGTGCACCATTGAGAGAAATTTAAATTTTAAAATTTCATCATGTTTGTTGATGCTCTAGGAAATGTATAAAGGCATCGTTCTTGATGCCCCAATACATACCAAATGCACCATAAAATAAATTTTAAACCATGCATATTCCCACACTTATCGGTGCACTTAGAAATGTACATTGGCACCATTACGAGTGCTCTTGTACATCACAAGTGCACCGTTGAAGCCTAAAAAAAATTATTCTTGCATTTTGTTGATGTGTTATATAAAACTAGGAGGCACCTTTTATAGTGCTCCAATGTATTGTAAGCACATTGTTGAGCGCATTTTTAAATTTTTAAATTTCTTGTGTTTATCGATGCACTTGTGAATGTAATGAAGCATCATGATCAGTGCTCAATTACATGATAAGCACATGATAATCAAAAGTAAGAAATTAAATTATCTTAGCTTGTTGGTGCATTTTGAAATGTACAGACGTACCATTGGCAATGTCTTTGAGCATACAAGGTGCACTGGTATGGTGTCAGTGCCCTTGTACATATGGCACATTAATTACCAATAATAGTAAAAAAAAACTTATCGACTTTACTGGTGCATTAATATTTAATCAAGAGCACTAGTGATGGTGTGTTGATAAGACAATCTGTAATGTCCCCATTTTTGGATTCCCCTTCTTTGCAATAAGAGGTGACCTTGTAAGTTTATGTTAGCCTAGCCAGAGGAGTAAAATGAAGTTAACATAGAGATCAGGAAATTTGGAGGGGTTATATGGGGCCTAAGCTATCTCATTCACATCTTTCATCATTAGGATCGTTTCTGCATAGTCTTCTCTTGATTCTGTGGTGTTCCAGCGATTTTTGTAATTTTGGTTATTATTGGACATAATTTAATTAAGTGTATTAAATATGTTATTGTGACCATATTATCTAAAGGGATACATGAGTGTAATAGCTTGTTGGAACAAGGACGTAAATGCCTAAAGGTCAAAATGATGTGAAAGGGATTTTCAAAGTCCGAGAATGCCTTAGAAGCCAATTAATCACTTTCCAACATTAAAAGGGGGTTTAAAAGGGTTATAAAGTGAATTTAATCTTCATGTCGATTTGGTCATGTTAGCCCCATTTTGTGGATAACTAAGGAGATTATGTCTCGAGGCCCTCAGGTTGCAGATATGGAGTGTCGAGAGACTACATGACCAGCAATACCCTTTTGCACAGATGGAAAACCCACTCACCACCATAGATGGTCACAGATTGGTAGATGGCATCCACCACACTAGTTGGCTTCTAGAAGGTAGTGGGCCTTGCTCCATGAGGTACAAGTCAATATTATGGTGAACGTCATTTCAATATTTAAGCTGATTAAGTATGATGTATCTTAGATTGCTCTAGATTTCATGATATATGCTTGGACATTGTGCATTTTTCCCTGCTTCACCTTGGTGGTTGACATTGTTCCCTAGTAAGTGGTTTTCCTTGGGGATGGGTTTTCTACTAGGAACTCCCTTCAAGATCCATCGTATCATTCCCAACCATACTTACCACTTTCCATAATTTTTCCCCTCCATTTCCTTATCTCTTAGGATTTTAGGGTGTATTGACCCAAGAAGGGGTTGTCCATCATTCTGTTGGAAGAAGGGGTTGAAGGCCCAGACGGATTGATGTTGGGTAAAAGATAAAAGCCTTGTATAAACCTTCTAGATGCTTCACCCAGGGATCACCCAAGAAACTAGTGAAACACTTATCTTTGAGTAAAGGGGACCCACAATATAATAAAGAACGCTTAAATGGTTAGTTGAAGGATAGGAGGTCTCATCACGAGTCGACGTATCACGTCCATGAATATCTAGTGGTATGACATTGTCATCATCTAGTCACCAAACCAGGGCTACAACTCTCAGTTGCATGACTGAGAGAAAGGGAGTCTCATCACGAGCCAACCTTCTCAATTCCAGTAGGTGTTTGTGGGTGACATTGCCATCATCTGGTCAGCATGCCAGGGCAGTGACCTTCAACCTCTCCTTATGCTATATTGAAAGAAAACAAAGAAAGAAATATAAAAGGCAATTGATGGGCTTGGAAAAAATGCATTGTGGACGAATGTACCACACACCCTCTACAAAGGCACCCATGAATGAGACACTACGACCCCTGGTATGTCATGAGCCCTATGCCCATTGAGTCTTGAACCCAAAAACTTCATCCACTTTACATGGATTAGAGAGGGATCTCTTGGAAACTCTCACTGACCTAGGGAAAGATCTACCCAATAAGACACCTCGTCAACCCTCTCATATTCAATCTTGACAAGTCGCATAGTGTCTCTAAGTAGTTAATTGTTTGACATATTGATCTTTGATGCACATGCTTAGATGGCTCATTTATTGATTGGATTCACTTTTCATGATGTTATGAATTGAGATCCTTGGAGGGCGTGCTCATTTGTCTTTGCGGGACCTAGTTGGTGGACAATTTTGGGAGAACAAGCCTAGCTTGGGCTTCTATTTGGCTACAAGCCCACAAGATGGATGCCAAGGGCCCACATGTCGAATGAGAAAGATCATACTTAGAAGGCCTTAATGATGACTTGGACGACATAGCTTATCCCCCACATGCCAAATGTTTTGGCTAGGAGAGGCAAAATGTCACTTCTAGAGACATGACGTCAACTACGAGGGTTAGGGCTTAGTGAGGTGCCACTCATTGACACTTGGACGTTTTGAGGACAAGAGGGTCTTCACCATGATGAGATCATCTAGATGCTTGAAATGTGGCCTTTAGAGGCCTACCCATGCTTTTCCAACACCAATGACTTCTTCTAAGTGGAAAAACATCCACTAAAGGGGAGATGTCCATGTAAAATTAGGGTTTATTTGGGCAAAAGTGAAACTTTAAATGAATTATTTAATATTACTTTGTTAAAGGGGGAAAGATTAGGATTGTTGACCCCTAGTCTTGTGATTTACCCCTTAATTAGTGGACAAGTCACCTTGGTGACATTTGTATAAATAAGAGATCATAAGATCTCATTTTAACATAACTCTCCCCATTGTGAGAGGACTTGGTCTAAAATTTTTGCTATACTTGGCTCTTTTATCTCTTGTGCACTTGTTTATGGCTATACTTATGAATGGTTGATGGAAGAAGTCTAACACTAGCTTTGGATGATGTTTTCTAGCTCTTATGGTGGATTATCTTGGCATTTCTCTTGATCTTGGTATGGTCTTTTACTATTATGCTATCATTTTTTCAAGTCAAGTATTGTTATGCTAGGAGCTTGGTGGGAAGTATAAGGGCATACACCCCCACCATAGCCTTCATCATTTTATGCTTCATCTCATTGATTTCACTAGGGTTTTCTAAGAGAAGTATAAGGGCATACACCCTCGTAGATTAAACCCTAGCTAGAGAAACTTGCCTTGGGAAGTAAAAGGGTTTACACCCCCAAGGAGGTAGATTCTCTAGTTCTTTGTTTATTTGACTCCATTAATTCAATAGTAAAGGCACTAGTCATACCTTTTTGCATTGGAGATATAAAATCATTGCCTTGGGAAACATATTTTTTTATCTTTTGAAAAGTTTCTTGCTTGAAGTTGATTTGTCTCATTGAGAGGAGTCTTCCCCTACTAGGGTGTCCCCTCTCTCCCACTATTCTAATTGTCGTTACAAAATTTAACCTACAACCATTAGGGCTGCATAACCCTATCTACCTATTTACTCTTAACTCCTAAACTAACTCTAGACTAACTCCTAAATTTTGCTCACTTATTCTACTAACTAGGGCACATCTTTTGGGCAAGTTCTTGGTACTTTTGCATGGTTGATTTTTCTGTTGCATTCAATTGAATTCTACAACCATAAGGATGCAATTTACTGCAGAAAATACATGTTTACAACTACCATCTTCTCTTGCTTCTTAAGTGCCATTTTTCAACCTATATTCATTGTTAATCTTAATGTTGATTTACTTAACTAGTTTAGATATTTGTATGTCGATTTAAATGTTTTATTTGCTTATATAAATTGTCATATATTGCTACAAATTAGGGACGAAAAACCTATCTTGTTGATCCATACTAACATATATCATTGCAAGTTGGATTTCCTTGTGTCTTAGGTAGGTACAATCATCCAGAGAAGTACTATACCCGTGGGGAAACAATTACTTGATTTGCAAGGAATCTCTTCCCAACTTTCATTCCACTTAGACTTGACCTCTAGGGGCTTCGCTTCCATTTCTTTACATCTTGTCTCAATCCCCCTAGGGTCACCGGGATCGCCTCCCTAGAGTGACCTAGTCACCCTTGAAGTGCAGGACCTACATCGAGGTGACATTGGGTGTAGGATTCCCAAGTTGTAGCACTTGATTTGTGGTTGGGTCGGGCTTTGCCCAACCTACAACTTGTGCTATAACAGTTCAAAGAGATGAAAGATCTTGAATGGGTTCGGAGAATTATAAAGGAAGGGTAGCACTTCACCTTTCCTCATTATGATTTGATCTCCCATTTTGGAGTGCTCTTGGAGCCATTGTTTCATTAGGATTTAGCAAAACCCTTCCACCTTTGCAATTTAGTTTCAGTGGTACAATATCCGCCCTAGCTAAAAAATAAGGAGGATCCATCCAGGATATTCAACTAAGCTTCATCTATGGTTTGATATCAGTTTAGAGGTGTAGATTCGTAGGGTTTTCTAGTGGTGACTATGACATCATCCAAGTTTTGGCTTGTTATTGTGTATTTTTCATTGATGTACTGCAACTGCCATAGCAACCATTGGATGATTGTATTCATATTTTCATTCATAATAAAAAAATCCATGATTCTCTCCTATTCCATGTGTATCTAGCTTTGTCGGTAATATGTTTGACGAAATGTCTAGTGGAATGATTGTTAAGTGTTTGTGGAAAAATAATGTAATAGCATAGAAATTCATGATATCTCTATCTAGATCTGTTGGGGTTATTATAGTGGTATCAGAGCTGGAGATCTTGCCAGCATGAGGGGAACGATTTCTTTGTGGTAAAGACCATATCTGGTGGGGACCGTAAAAGGGTTGAGATCATTCATCACAGGGGACGAATTTGCAGAGTAGCGGATGCATTCCCTCATTGAATTGAGTTTCTTGCATGCCAGGTCAAAACCCTTGCGAGTTGGGACAAGTTTTCCTGGTTTTGGTGGTTGAGGCAATTGCTTGTGGCTAAGTTATTTGGTGTAGAGTTTGTTTGGTTCATGCTGGGCGAGTTTCCCTTTGACTGACCGATTTCTATGTGAGTAGAGGCGTTATTATCCAAGAGGGTCGAGTTCTGAAAAGGGCGGTTGCATTTCTTTAAGAAAAAGAGGCGAATTTTTTTGTGGAGGCACACTCTGGGGGTTGGATTGATTCTCTGAATAGAGGGGTCAATTACAGGGTTGTTTGGGGTTTATTCCTTGCAGTTGGGACGAGTTTCCCAAGTGCTGAGTCATGCCATCTCTTGAGTTCATCTGTTAGAAATTGAGTTTTTCTCCAAGGACCGAGATTTCACTGTGCTGGACAATATTACCTTGTTGTGGTGGCGATTTTCTAGTTGTTGGATTGAGATCTCCTTTGTTGGGTGAGAATTTTGTGTGGGGAGGTCGTTTTAGTGAGGATGTTGTTTTGTTTTGCTCATTGGGTGTGATTTATTCTTGTTGGGAAGGAAGAATATTGTTGACTGCTACTTAGAGGACTGCATATTTATTCCTTAGTGGTTGCATAGAAACTTCTGGGTCGATTTCCTTACTCTCGATCATATTTATATCCAAGAATATTGTTGCACTCTAGTGACATCTCCAAAACTGTCTATCTCAGCACTTCATAGAGGAAATAGACAGAGATACAGAACAAGTTCTATCATAAATTCCTACTGTATTATTGCTTGGTATTTTAAATATATTTCTATTATTAAGTAAATGTGTATTATTGCTTGGCATTTTAAATATATTTCTATTATTAAGTAAATGTATAGAGTTTGGATTATGGATAATCATTTGTAAGTTCCAGTAGAAATAAAATTCCAGTACAAACTATTCTGAAAATACTTGCACGCAACTATTTGTTAAAGAGACTGCCCAAGAAAAAAGTTACAAAAAAATAAAATTGAGAGGGACGTTACAGTGGAGGCCTGTATTTCTCATATATCATTGTTGTATATTTCATTCATCTACAACCAACTCTACACTTAATAATCAGGCTAAGAAAATTTCAAATTTTTTTGAGTGGGAACACTATCTCTAGCAGTTGGGGAGGTTCGTTTGAGGTTGGGCAATAGTCTTCATGCAGATTGGAGGAGAGTCTGTCATCCTTGAAGAGACTATGGCATTTGGTTTGATTTTTGTAGTATTGTTACAACTGTTATAGCAGCCATATAGTTCTATTACTGTTGTATTCCAGATTGCATTCATAAAAAAAATGCCAAGGTTGTCTCTTCCATTTTATGTGTACGGGTGTCGTATACAATATGTTTGATAAACAATCTTCGTGGTTAAAACACATGCAAACTATTTGTTAAAAGTTTCTAACCCAAAACTACCAAGTTACTACAACCATGTTGCAGTTGCTTAAAACGGTAAATCCAAAACGTTTGATTGAACTTTTGAGGAAGCCAGAAGCAAATAAATACATGCATGACTACCAGAAGTATCTAACATTGGAAGAAGTGATATCTGCAACTTTATCCTTCAAAATTTATTACACCCTCGCGTACCGAAGTTGGACCAAGGATTTGGACGAGGACTATTTTAAAATCACATGGCAGAAAATAAAGAAGGAAGAGCATGAAGGATAGGTGGAGGAGCACGAGCCATGAGGAGGATGTGTGCATACAGGAAGATCAAACAGTGGCCTACGATACATCATCAGAGCTATCCAATGAGGTCAATGTCACTAGTGTGTTGGATGGGTATACCACTGATGAATCAACAAAATATGAGGATGCAACATCTTATGATGACTATGAGGAAATGTTCCAATCAATCGATGTTGAGGATCCAACATCTTTAACCATGTAGGATGCTTATGATGAGGGTAGTTCAAGCATGATAACACCTACACAAGATGAGGATTCAGCACCATATCTCACTTATGATGTCGATAACGATGAGGACGTGATTGTACCTCGACATGATGATGAAATTAAACAAATACCCTTAACATTGCAAGATCTGGACGACCGATTATTGGTCAAGGAAGAGCAGATTGTACAAGTATTAACGAGGGAAGATGGTGCTCTTAAGTTTATTGAAGACATTATGTGGAAAACCAAGTTGGAGGAGAGGTAAAAGGGACTTGCATATGGAGTCACTAGAACCCAATTGTGCATCATCAAAGACTCGGCACTAGAGAAGATGAAATCTGACTACTTGCAGTTGTTCATGGATATGGATCTTTCTCTTAAGTTCATTGAAGACAAGGAAAGGGAGGTTGAGGAGCTTTGTCACGAGCTGAGTTTGGCGTGCTCTTCATTGGCAGTAGCAAAGACTCCATCATCTTGGATATCCATGACACATGAGGGCACGAGTGGCACTCATGATTTGACGGAAGAGCTATTTGTGATGATTCTACATGATGAGCATTCATAGTTGCAAGGGCTCGAGGAGAGGGTTAACGTAGAGGACTTTGACCATGCACCTGTCTTGCATTCCGAGGATCATGAGCCGCGTATATTAGAGATCCCACTAAAGGCTGAAGGATTAGTTACGAAGGAGATAGTTGAGCACACTTCTTATGGACTAGACCACAAGGAATTCTATGCATCCATGGATTGGGTGGATAGGTGCATGACAAACATGGGCATGCTCTGGGATATAGGTTCATGCGACACCAGTCGAGTGATGGATACAGTAACACCTATAAGATACATAATGATATAGGACGACTCAGTGATAGGCAACAATATGCAGGGACATTCATTGGCACATGGTAGTGTACAATGGAGTTGAGGGGTATTTCTACCAGGCAGACCTCCGGACAGATTCCTCAGTCATACCATTGAGTTGAGGTTTCCTAGGATTGGTAAATGGATGGTTGAGCATCAGGGAGTAGCATATCCCTTAATGATAGATCTTCATATGAGTATCAGGCAGCAAGATAGGCACAAGTCTGCTTCCAGACTTCATGGTGATCTCTTGGTCATACCCTTGGGGTTGACTAATGCATTAGTCACTTTCCAGTCTTGCAGGCAATGGAAAAGGTATCTATGGTTGTTATTTGATGCCTTCATTATATACAATAGAACATGGAAGTTTCACCTGAGTCAGTTGGATGGGACATGTGGTATTGCAGCCATGTCGAAGGTTTTTCAGGAGAAGATCCAGGCTTTGTTGGATCGGTTCACAGAGATTTCAATGGGCATTGGGAGTGATGGACTTCCAATTTGGTGGTGGGATCTTGACATTCATTGTAGTGATAAACTTCTTCAGATGATGATGATGATGATGATGATGATCGATAGGGTCGTGCCAGTGATTGGTCTGTGTCATTGTGGGGATATTGCGAGAGTTGTTGAGCTTTGTTCTATATGGAAAGGTAGATATTTCCTCATGATACCTAGGATCGAGTCTATCTGTGGGTTGGCAAACCTTAACTTCACTGAGATGCTTGGGCGAGACATAATCTAGGATAACGAGTTCAATCCTTTTGTAGATCTTAGTTTGGGGATCCAAGAGAGGAGAGCATAGTCCGAGCAAGATGATCTGATGATTATGACCTGAGGGGTGCAATGTCAACATGATGGGACCTTTCTGATGATAGCATGGGGCCCTGGGACTGCAATATATGACAACTCAATAGTCGATGCAGAGGAGTTGGCCACTTTTCACCTCTCGGGATTTACTGTTGGGATGCTTAGGATTGGTTGCTTGGAGGTGTGATCTTCTGAGGAGTTCGTTGAGTTTGTGCAACTTCTTATTTCCTGGATTACCAGAGGCAATCAGGTGGATTCTTGTGTTGGCACCTGGCAGAGTAGGGTTATGAGTAGAGGGTGCTTCACATCATACAAGTTAGTTTGGGACCCTAGTGACTTTACTACTTATAGGCATGTTGTCATCATAATACACACCTACAAATGTGGAGAAGTCTCCAACCTACTTGGTGTGTCCTTGGAGACACAAACCTGAGTCCAAACCCACTATCACCTCGATCTAGGCTCCTTCTGTCTAGGATCACTCCTAGGGAAGCCAAAGGGGGGCAGACCTTATTAAACTATGTGGAGATTTTATTAAAGTTCTAGGAGTTAATTAAGCTAAGGATTAGGGAGACCCAACCCAATGACAAGCAACCATGCAATATGCACTTCTTTCAATGACAGGAAAACCCTTATTTTATAAAACAACAATTTGACCAGTGCTTAAAGATTATCAAGTTCCACTTATTCCAATATACACAAAAGAAATATAACTATACAATAATGAAACAAACTTTTTTTTTTGTTTTCTAGTTTGTCTGTGACCTACAGGACTAGCTTGTGGCTGAGAAACTACAACTCAGGGGCATCTAAGCCGTCAAAATCACCCGGGGATCACACCCAGCTTGAGCCACACCAACCCTTAACATGGTTGGATTTTTTGCCCACGCAGTTTTCGAACCGATGACTTTAACATTACAGAGTGCCTTAACAACACACTCCGTCACCGACTGTCCTACACCTCAAGGACATGAAACAAACTTATGAAATATCTACACTATGAATTGAATAATAACTTACAACAATTATTTTTCAAAGGAATAAAGAATACTTGCAACAGAGAATAAAGAATGCTTTGATAAATGTAAATATTCACAAGCAAAGAATTTGCTGAAAGAAATGAAATGTAAAAGTGCTTGAAAGGAAATAACAAAACTTGAAATGTGAATGTTGTGTAATGTGAGTAGGTTGATTTTAATTAATTTTAGGTCTCTCTTGAACTTAGGGGGATTAGATGTGAATTGTAGCAAACTTAAGCTATGTGACTACCCCAAGTCCTTATCCCTTTAACCAAGAGGAAATGTTGGGTTCTCAACAAAAGAGCAACAAGGTTCTCCCCTAGCTCCACAGGTCAGATTCAAGGTGATGGGCATTCAACAAGGAAGACACTTAGTGTCGTGAAACTGTCCCCAGCTTCAACCCCTTCTAGCCTCCTCAAGTCACCATTTTTTAATGGTTTAAGCAATAATAGAGTTGAGTGCCTAGTTAAACTAGCCACACAATCCTTTTCCCTTTCTTATCCTTGTGTTTCACAAGTGGCGAGGGGAGGGAATATAGGGAAAATGGTGGGGCGATTTTTGTTTACTTTGAAAAATTAAAACTTCTAACTAACCAACACGATATTGCAAGGGGGACAAAGCCATTCACACGCAAGGTTTAGGCACAATGACAAATAACTCAAAATAAATGGAATAAACAAACTAGCCACACAACTTCGCCTTAAGGACAAAGGGTGGAAAAACTTAAACAAATTTCAAAAGCTTCACAGCTCTAGGACAAGCCTATCGATTTTGTGGCCAAGGTGGGCAAGAAGACTTGCAAAAATAAACTAGGTAAATCCTAGCCACTCAACCTTCTCTTTATGGGAGAAGTGGGGCAATTACTTAAGCAAAAATTATAAATCAAACAACTAATCTAGCCAACACAGTATTGCAAAGGTGGAAAAGCCACTCACATGCAAGTTGTGGGCAAAACAAAAACTTGAAAATACTTTTACAATTTACAAATAATGATATGAGTAAAGAATGCAAGCCCAAGTGACTCTCTTGGGCTGCTTGCAATGATTTGAAAAGTGAGAACAAGGAGAGGGTTTTGCACCACAACCCTTGGATATTTTTTTGAGCTCCTTGTGGCCAAAATTGGGCAGCACCTCCCCTTAGATTGGCGGAAACCTGCACAAAACAACAATTAAAGTGTGTTGGAAAATGCTAAAAATCACTCAAAGCAAATTAGTTTTTGTTAGTATCTAGAACATAAACTTTTATGCTAAAAATCAGAACTTAGAAATTGATTAGAGAGCAAGATTTAGAGGAGAATATGTGCAGAAAATAGATAGGAGAGTGTTGGAAATTATATCTGAAATTTTAGTGAAGCCTTTGGAGTCCACTCCTCCAAGATTTTGGCAACCTGCCAACTTGTAAATCCCTACTACACAATGAGGCAAAAAGTTGAGATATTCTAAATGGTCTACAAAATACTTTGCAAACACAAAGAAAAACAACTCACATAAACCTCTACAGATTTATCCTCATCAAAATACTTTGCTTGGGGTTCTTCAAGTAAAACAATGTGAGTAAAAATGAATAGAAATTGCAAAAATATTACCTCAATAAGAACACCCAACAATAAAACCAAGCACACACCACAAGAACACCATGAGATGCTCCAAAGCTTCACTTCTATTATTCAAAAGAGTGGCTACAATATTGCAGCAAGATTACATGAGAGAAATGGGGAGAGAGTAAGCGAGAGTGAGGAGAAATTTGGGCAGCATAGAGTTACACTAAAACTTCATCCCAAAATGAGGAGAGGGGGCATTCTTTTAAGGGAGGGGGAGAGGAGAGACCCCCTTTGCATGCATTACAAGTGACATTCAGAAAGGAGCAGGGGCTCCACTCAAGGGGGGAACACTTAGGGAGAGAGGGGTGCACCATGAGGAAGAGGAATGAAGGGTTGAGGAGGAAGAACCCCTGTTATCTAGTTTAAACACCTCTTTATGCTCTAAGGGGGGGGCGCCCAAGGTGTGGGGCCCTACCCAACTTTTACATCCACCATTTGCCAAATGATCAAGAAGAGGGGGGGGAGGGGGGTGGGGTGCGGCGAGGCGCTTGCTAAGGAAACCCACTAACTTGTCAAAACTTGACTTGGGGGGTCATTTCTAAGCAATTTATCACTTTTTAACTTAGCTAATACATTAGGAACTACCCCCCCCACCCACTTTTTCATGACTTAAGTCACTTTTACAAATTTTGGCATTTTTACCTTAGCCAATTATTTGTTGACTTTTAACTGACTTGGACTCCTCATGCACATTGACCTAGAAAAACTTGTCCAATTGAGTTGAAACTTGGTCCAAGGGTATAGGGGGTCATAATCCATTTTATTTGAGTACCCATACCCTAATACAAAATCCCCAAGGACCAAATTTTTACATTTTACATAAAAAATAATTAAAAAATTTCAATTTGCGGGAAATTTTACTTATTAAAAACACGTATCAAAACTTAACAGAATTCTGCAAGACTCTAGGAGATGTCTAGCATGGTCATTTACAACACTTTTATCCCTTAGCTACCTAATGGGATTGATCATTAAAACGCCTTTCACCACTTTGGAGGATTATTGAGTGAAAAACTCAAGTAATTAAAATCATTAAAAAAACAAAATTAATTACCTAAGGAAAAAAAAAATCGATGAAAGGAATTTGCTAATGATAAATTTCTAGGCCACTAAATCATTACAAACTTGATCCATGCTAACATGTTACATTACAAAAACTTTCCACATAGAAGAGCGAACATTCCGTGGAGAGAGAAAGAAGTTTTGGGGGCAGGATTGTCATCCTGAGCCATAGGTCTTCACACTTGTCGTACCACAAGGTGCATATCTTCATGATACATGACATTGAAATCTAGTTGAAATATATAGTCAACAAGGCCGGTCCGAGAAAGGTTCTCATGGAAGGACTTTATGGACGTTGTGTTGAGAGATTTTATGGACGATGCCTGGATGATTGCAGTAGACTGAGGGTGTTGGAGTATTGGGGGTTTCCCTTTTAATATCTGGAGGTTAGTTGTCATTGATGCCCTATTAGTTTGTGACCACATAGACTTCTCTGGGATGTCTATTTTTAGAGTTTTTTTTGTTGACTTTACAAAGATACATTGGGAGGACATGATCCTCAATAATGGGGACGATTCTTTGAGGCATTACAACTTGTGGATGCAGGAGTGGAGGATGCAAACTGGGAACGACGGTCGAACGATTAGAGTGGCGCATAAACAATATGGTGGTTCCTTTTTAAGATTAGCTTGGGACCTTGGGATTTCATTATAAGACAACTCAACAACTGATACAGAGGTGAGAGCCAATTTTTGCTTCCACGATAATTGTTCTTTAGTAGCGCAATTCTTTGAGGGGTTGATCGAGTTGTTGCAATATTGATTTGATCTACGTATCGGTGGTATTTATGGGGTTTCGTATGCCCGTACATTTCTGGACTATACATTGAGCGGAGGACACTTCACATCCCTGAGGGTGGTTTGGGATCCTTGTATCATTTTCAGTTTCAATCTGGTTTAGTTGATGATGCATTGGTTTGTGATGACATTGCTTGAGGACAAGAAATCTTTGGAAAGGGAGGATTGTAATGTCCCCATTTTTGGATTCCCCCGCTCCGCATTCATAGGTGACCTTGTAATTTTATGTTAGCCTCGCCAGAGGAGTAAAATGAGGTTAATAGTGAGCCCGGACAATTTGGAGGGGTTATATGGGCCCATGATAGCCCATTCGCCATATTTCATCATCAGGATTGTTTCCACACAGTCCACTCTTGGTTCAGTGGCATTCTCACAATTTCTGTAATTTTGTTTATTATTGGGCATAATTTAATTAAATGTATTAAATATGTTATTGGGGACATATTGTCTGAAGAGATACATGAGTGTAATAACTCATTAGAACCGAGATGGAAAGGCCTAAAGGTCGAAATGATGAGAAAGGGATTTTCGACATCCGAGAATGCCTTAGAAGCCAATTAATCATTTCTCAACATTAAAAGTGGGTTTAAAAGGGTTATAAAGTGAATTTAATATTCATGTGGATTTGGTAAAACAGAGGAAATATCTAGAAGGGGTTCGGAGAAGTATAAAGGAAGGGTAACACTTCACCTTTCCTCATTATGATTTGATATTCCATTTTGGAGTGCTCTTGGAGCCATTGTTTCGTTAGGGTTTAGCAAAACCCTTCCACCATTGCAGTTTAGTTTCGGTGGTGTAATATCCACCCTAGCTAGACAAGGAGGATCCATCCAGGATCTTCAACTGAGCTTCATTTGTGATTTGATATCAGTTTGGAGGTGCAGATTTGTAGGGTTTTCTGGTGGTGACCGTGACTTCATCGAGGTTTTGGCTCGTTATTGTGTGTTTTTCATTGATGTAGTGCAACGGACATAGCAACGATTGGATGATTGTATTCAGATTTTCATTCATAATAAAATAATCCATGATTCTCTCATATTCCATGTGCATCTAACTTTGTCAGTTATATGATATGTTTGACGAAATATCTCTGGTGGAATGACTGGGCTGTGTTTGTGGGAAAATAATGCAAAAGCATAGAAATTCATGATATTTTGTCTAACTTTGTTAGGGATATTACAGAATCACACCATTTTTTTTGTGCATCTATATTAATAAGGCACACTCGTGATTTTTGCATTGTTTTTTGCAAATAAAATTAATTTCAATATTTGATGAATATTACAAATGGTAATGTGTGTACACAAACATATATTCAATAATAAAAATTAGTAATTTTATTCAAAAAGTATAAAATTACATATGTCAAATGCCTTTCATCATTTATAATACCAGTGAAGGATAGTGTATGTTCCTTTACATGTTGGAAGTTTCCAATATAGCCACAACTAAAAACCTTCATACAATCATCAATAATTGTATACATCTCAACTATATTCTCGAAAATGTGAAAGAGTTCAATTATAAAAACCTAAATCGTTTCTAAAAATCCTACCACTTATACAAATATAAAAAAAGTGAGTCTTGGGCTATGTTATCCCCTTTCACTTAGGGGTAACTAGAGGAGATCATGCCCCATAGCCCGCAATGAAGACCATGATCTCGATGATGATGATGTTGATCAATATTCTGCACAAACAATAACCCTTTAGATGCCTCTCCCCTCATCCAACTCAACTCATTGCACTTGATCAACATTGTTCATTTGATGATCATGGTCCAACACAAATGAGGTACACTAGTCATTGTTTCATATATTGTGGCATATTTAATGCATTAGTAATTTAGGTGATGATCATGGGTTGAAGTCGAATAATGAATCATAAGCTTGGAAGTTATGTTTTTTTCCTTGTTTCACCTTCGTGGCCATCATTTGTGTCCTAGTTCAACGTTGTCACTCTTGGGGAACAAGAGTACTACTGGGAGGTTTTGTGTAATGTTCCCAAGCCAATTTTTTTTCGCTTGGAACACTAACTGCTCACTATTTAATTGATGTGTGTGTGTGTGTTTGCTTGCAGGTTTACTTTTGAATTTGGTCTTAGGGTTTATAATTCAGTTATTAGGCCTAGATCTTAAGATAAACAATGGAGATACAAGATAACACAAGATATGGAACCAAACAACATAGATCTGACCTTTATTGATATAATAAGCAAGAACCTGATACAATAAGGATGCAGATCTAGAATAACATCAGATAGGTCCAATAGAAAAGATATGAGCTGCTACAAAATTATCCTGATAAGAAGATGCAAGCCTCCAAAGGCCAGATACACAATGAAGACTAATACAAGAAGAACCAGGGTCAAGTCCAAACCCCCCTGGTTGATGGCACGTCCTCCTGCAGAGCTGAGAAGACCCAATATTTCAGCCCAGCTGAAGGAAGTCTCCAAATGACTCCAAACTCGATAGAATGATAGATCGGGGTGATATAACCTCCCTCCTGAAGTCCCAGGCCAAAATTCCAAGGATGATCCTCCAAATGATGAATCCTCAAGTGAAGTTGCGCCCTCCTAAATCCTGTCAATGCCCAATAATTTGGTCATGATGAAGGAGACCTCCAAATACCCTGAAACTTGCTAGAAAGATAGATTGAGACACTGCAAGTCTCTAGGTGAAGTCTCAGGGTCAGATATGAAGTATAACCCCTTCAAACTGAGTAGATATGAATCACAACAACGCCCTCCTTCTCTCCAAATCATTCCAATGCTCTAGGAAATCACCCGACAAGAGTAACCCTCTCAAAATGCACTAGATATGATGATTGAGGCCTTGCAAGAAAAAACCAAGTGCTAGAATGTCCAAAATCCCTGCCAATCTCCTAGAACGAACTTCCCTCAATCAATGGTGCGCCTCCCTGCTGAAAACCCTCAAGGGTACGACTTGTAGATGTCTTGGGTGAGTATTGAGACCTGTGACTGTTGTAGAATGGTGTGGGTGGAGTATATCATCCCGAAGACCAAGCTTGGAACAAGGTAGGTGGAATCTTTCACCACCGAATTGTTCTCTAGGGTTTGTATTCTCAAAGCCCTAAAAACTGTGTGATCAAGAGCCCAAAGCAATTTTAAATAATAATCCAAGATGAATGAGAGGTGTGCCCTAGGATTTCCTTTATACCTCCTTTCTTTTCCTTTATTGAGTTAAGTTAACCCTTAGGTTCAACTCCTAACTCAACCTCAAGTGTTCTAATCCTTCAGTGAGTTACTTTTTACCTTTTCAAGTCAACTTCAAATTATAACGATTGAGTTTAGTTGACTTTTCCCCATACTGCATGAGACTATATTCTAGTGGGGATGACTAGACTACTGAGACTATTGAGAAATTGCTTGTCCACAAGCAATTATGAGCCTGTCTCCTGTATCACCTTTTCACTCTCCCACACAGCATCCTCAATAGGCAAGTCCGTCCATTTGACTAAGTATTCCTTGATGCTCCTCCTCCTAAGTTTCTTCTCTCGAACCTCCAGTATTTCCATTAGTACCAATTGCCCATCTTCATCTAAGGGTAGCAGTATCTCAAGTTGGGTGATGTGTTGGCCAATGGCCCTCTTCAAGCATGACACGTGGAAGACGTTTTGTAACTTGCTGCCCTGAGGAAGCTCAAGTTCATAAGCCACGACCCCTACCTTCCTATTGATCCTATAGGGCCCAAAGAATCATGGTTGGAGATTTTATGCTCCACTTCTTTTGATAGAAGCATGTTTGTACGGTTGGAGCCTTAAGTAGACCAAGTCACCAACCTCAAAAGTGCACTCTACCCTATGTTTGTATGCCTGGACCTTTTGCTGATTATGTGCCCTTTGTAGATGTAATTTTAATTCCCTGAGTATGTCATGACTCTG
>ML815823.1:203216-224643 GCA_009831015.1 Picea engelmannii
AAATTGATGGATAAATGTATTAAAGTATTAATTTAACATATTAATTGATTGATATATTGATAATGTAATGTATTAATTTATTTAGTAGTACATTACATTAATAATGTATTACATTAAAGTATTAATGTATAATACATTAATATATTAAAGTATAATACATTGATGTATTATAAATTAATATTATACATTAATATATTAATTTATAATACATGTAATATATTAATACATTAAAGTATTCATACATTGATGCATTGATGTGTAATGTAATATTAATATAATATATAACAAACATTTATAAATTAAAGTATGAATTTACATTAGTGTGTAATGTAACATATTAAATGATTGATAGATTAATAATGTAATACATTAATTAATTAATTAATACATTAGTAAGGTAATAATATAGTAATAAATTAATACATTAAATACATCTATAAATGCATTAAATGCATTAAAAAATAGATTACTAAAGTATTAATATATTAGTCGAGTACTAATACACTAATAAAATAATTCATTATTACATCAATGCATAATGTAAGATGATAAATTATTAATATATTAAAAATACATTATTACATTGTCGTAAAATATAAATTAAATTATTAATGATGATAATGATTAACGTTCACTAAGACCGAATTGGTCTATCGAACCTTAAGAGGGCAAGTGATTACTTGTGATTTTTTAGAATTTTGTTTCTGTGCTCGAAAAGTATTAAGAGAAGCTTTCCAAGATCACCATACTTTTGTTGAGTTAAGAGGTTAGGAATGTTGGTAGTGTGATAAATATTTTGAAATGAGAACTAATCTGGCTATAGGTCGGACAATCTAAGAGAAAGTGATTTTCATCTTCAACCTTCTTAGTGTCACAAAGGTGACACACTCTTTCATTCCATGGAGTTTTAGGAATTGACCAACGCCCAGTTTCACTATGGAGCCCGTGAGAATTTTTTCTTATCTTAGCAATGCTTATTTTTTCTTTACACTTGACAAAACAAATAGATAATTTTGATCTTCTAGATTAGGGTTGATTACATCTTTATAATACCTTAATTTTCTTTTTTCCTCTAACTCTTTATCACACCACATTTTCTCCTTAAATTTTGATTTGACATTTTTTTTATAGTATCTTTATTCTGCAAAATGGTTTCTTCCATGATTCCCCAATAGCTTAGCCAAGACCGGGCATCTTTATGCCATCTCTCTTAAGTCGATGGTGGTTATGACTTGATTTTGAAGCAATTTTAGGTAGCACCTTGTCTTCCATGTTGTTTAACTTGTTCTTATACATTAGGTATCTAGTCATAGCCATGCTCTCAATGGGGGAGAGGCTTTTTTCTAAGAGGAGGATGGGATAAGGCGTATTTCCTTTAATTTTGAGACTATAGGTTATAAAATTCTTTTGTAATAGTGCATTAAGCATAATGCAACACATTAAATATTAATACATTAATAATGTAATATATGAATTAATTAATACATTATTACATTTTTAATTAATACATTGTTAAAGTATTAATACAAAATAAATTAATATATTAATAATACATTAATAGAAATATTATTAAAGTACTAATACATTTATTGAAAATGATTGTGGTTGATTATGGTGAACCATTATCATGGTTTCTTATGGTCGTGACTATGAATGACATTGATGTATATTGTAATGTATTGATTTAATTAATTAACAAATTAATACATTTTTAATAAATACATTACTAAAGTATAATACATTTTTATATTAATATAATGTATAAATTAAAGTATTAATTTACATAAATGTATAATATAAAGTACTAATTAATTAATGCATTAATAATGTAATGTATTACTTAAGTAATACATTTATACAATATTAATTATTACATTGTTAAAGTAATAATAATAAAAATATTTCATAACTTTAATAGTTTAAATGAATTAATAAATACATTATTAAAGTAATAATACATTAATAATATATGATTTATGTATTAATACAATAATATCTTAATTGAAAATGAAAATTGGTCGAGTATGGTTGACCATGACCATGGTTTACTTTTGTAGACCTTGGTTGACTTTGGGAAGGAAAGGTTGGCTATGGTTGACCATGGTTGTCCTTCATCATGGTTGAGTGAGGTTGACCATGACCATGGTTGACTGTGGTTGATAAGAGTTTATTATGGTTGAACATGCCCATGGTTGACCTTCGTTGACCATGTGGATCTCATTATGTTCGACCATGTTGATTATGTTCACCGTAGTTTACTATGGCACTACTGCATTACAATGTTGATAATATTTTGTTCATCAAATTGCGACATCATGGTTTGTTCGTCACATGTCGACATCAGTTTTTGTTCATCACATTGTGAAATCAACTTTTGTTCATCACATGTCGACATAAGGTTTTGTTCATCACAATGTGACATTAGCTTGTTTTTGTCACTTGACATTGTAAGGTTATGGTCATCATATTACGACGAAGGTTTATGTTTCTCACGATATGGCATTGCGATAGGTTTGTCATAGTTCGATAGTGGGTTATGTTCGTCACATTGCAACATCGGAAAATGTTTGTCACATCGACACATTGGGTTGTGTACATCAAACTGCGACAATTGGCTGTGTTTGTCCCATTGTGATGTTTGGAAATGTCTATCACATTGCATTTGTCCCATTACAATGCCAATTTATGTTCATCTGATTGCGATGTTCGTAATTGTTCATCACAATGTGACGTCCATATATAATCGTTGCATTGCGGTGTTACTATGTTTGGTAGATTGCATTGTTACTATGTTCGACAAATTACAAAGTTTGGAAATGTTTGTCACATTGGGGTGTCTGTATATGTTCGTCACATTGTGATGTTACTATGCATGGTAGATGGAAACATTACTATGTTCGACACACTATAACGTTTGGAAATGTTTGTCACATTGCGACAATACGATGTTTGGTAGATTGCAAGTTTACTATGTTCGACACATTACGATGTTTGGAAGTGTTTGTCACATTGCGATGTCAAGATATGTGCGTCACATTGCAACGTGAGGAAATGTTTTCCATATTGCGACAACAGGGTGATGTGGTACACATTGTGACATGTATTTATGTTCATCACATTGTAACATATATTTATGTTTGACACATTGCGACACTACTATCCCCATTGCGACGATGTGCCTATTTTCATCAGATCACGACGTTACTATGTTTCGTAGATTGCAATGTTATTATGTTCATAACATTGCGACGTTACTATGTTCGTCATATTGCAACACTATATTTTCATCACATTGCAATGTTATGTGTTCGTCACAGTGCAACTTTATTATTTTTGGTAGATTTCAACGTTACTATGTTCAACACATTGCGACATTTGAGAATTGTTGTCACATTGCGACGTTGGAATAAGTGCATCACAATGCAACATCATGAAATGTTCATCGCATTGCGACGATAAGATGATGTGCGACATAATGCGACAACATGCCTATCGACATCCATATATGTTTGACACATCGTGACATTTGGAAACGTCTGTCACATTACGATATCTGTATATCTTTGTCACACTGCGACGATTGTAAATGTTTGTCACATTGTGACGTCAAGATATGTACATCACATTGCAATGTGAGGAAATGTTCATCATATTGCAATGACAAGGCAATGTGGGATACATTACAACCTTTGTTTATGTTCGTTACATTGTGATGTTACTATCCACATTGCGACAACATGCCTATGTTGGTCACATTGCAAAATTACTATGTTTGGTAGATTGCAATGTTACTATGTTTGTCACATTGCGACTTTAATATGTTCATCACAGTGTGTTGTTAATATGTTTCGTAGATAGAAAAGTTAATTTGTTCGACGCATTGTGATGTTTGGAATTGTTTGTCACATTACGATGTCAGGGTATGTGCGTCACATTGCAATGTGAGGAAATGTTTTCCATATTATGATGATAGGGTGATGTGGAACAGATTGTGACATGTATTTATGTTCGTCACATTGTGACATATATTTATGTTTGTCACATTGCGACACTACTATCCACATTGCGACAACATGCCTATTTCCGTCACATCGCGACGTTACTATGTTTCATAGATTGTAATGTTACTATGTTCATAACATTGCGACATTACTGTGTTCGTCATATTACAACACTATATTTTCATCACATTGCAATGCTATGTGTTCTTCACACTGCGACTTTACTGTGTTTGGTAGATTTCAACGTTACTATGTTCAACATATTGCAACATTTGAAATTTTGTGTCACATTGCGACGTTGGAATAAGTGCGTCACAATGCAACATCACGAAATGTTCATCACATTGTGACGATAAGATGACGTGTGACATAATGCGAGAATATGCCTATCCACATCCATATATGTTTGACACATTGTGACGTCAAGATATGTACATCACATTACAATGTGAGGAAATGTTCATCATATCGCAATGACAGGGCGATTTGGGATACATTGCAACCTATGTTTATGTTCGTTACATTGTGATGTTACTATCCACATTGCGATGATATGCCTATGTTTGTCACATTGCGACATTACTATGTTTTGTAGATTGTAATGTTACTATGTTCGTCACATTGCGACTTTAATATGTTTATCACATTGCAACATTATATGTTCATCAGATTGTGTTGATAATATGTTTAGTAGATTGAAAAGTTAATTTGTTCGACACATTGCGATGTTTGGAATTGTTCACATTGCGACGTTAGAATAAGTGCGTCATATTACAACATGAGGAAATGTTCATCACATTGCAATGACAAGATGATGTGTACTAGAGTGCAATGTCTATTTATGTTACGATGACATTCCTATGTTCATCACATTACGACGTCAATTTATGTTCATCACATTGAAACATTATTATGTGTGTTAGATTGCAATATTACTATGTTCATCATTGTCCAATGTTAGTATACTCGACACAACACAACATTACTATGTTCGTCACATTGTAACGTGTTGTTTTGTTCTTCATATTGTAATGTCGATGTCATACATTACAGGCGTCCCTCTGATTGGAATTGATGGTTTAATTAATCTTTTAATTACAAATTCCAATCTTATGGTTAAGAATTAAAGATTCTGCCATAACCTTCGTCTTACACTCAAATCAATGAATGAGATTTTATGTTGATAACGTCCTTGCATTTATAAAGGCATCCGTACGTCCCTCCTATTGGAATTGATGGTTTAATTAATCTTTTAATTACAAAATCCAATCTTATGGTTAACAATTAAAGATTCTGTCATAATCTTCGTCTTACACTCAAATCAATGAATGAGATTTAATGTTGATAACTTCCTTGTGTTTATAAAGGCATCCGTTAACCTGTTTACTTTTTCACATTTACTTTTTAGGATTACGAAATTACAAAGTCAAGTTTTCAATTGCCACCAAGTATACTTATACAAATACAACCAAGATTACTTAACTTTTAAAATTTACATGTTAATTAAATTTTTACTCAGTGCCATATGATTGCCACATTTGAGTGAATAGTTGTCATTACATTACTGGTCATGCCTTATTATGATGCAACTCTAATATTGGGACAAATGTTTCATTTGGATTAAATATGAATGTGAAGCGTGTCTATAGTGTCTATCGTTTCAATTAAGAGTATGCATTTCAATTATATGGATGTGAAGCGTGTCTACTATTTATATCGTGAAGCGTGTCTACCATTTCTATGTGAATGTGAAGCGTTGCTACCATGTCTACAATTCTACCGTGAAGCATGTCTACCATTTCTATGTGAATGTGAAGCGTTTCCATTGTGTCTACCATTTCAATTAAGAGTATGCATTTTAATTATATGAATGGTGCATTATGGAAGGATGAATGATGGTGCCTTAGTTTCCTCTACCCATGACTCGACATACATTACATTCTTTCTACTTCCTCTACCCACGACTCAACATACATTACGTTCCTTCTGTCTAATGTCTTAGAAGGGATGATGAATGTAGATAATCTGACCTCGGATCTTTTGAGCCCAATGACTTGAATGAATATAGTATGTTTTTGTATTCAAATATCATAATATGATATATGGAACTGAAACAACATGAACAACCCGTGACAAATCCCTTCCTGCTACGCTCCTTCCCATGCCTTTTCATCACCGTCTTGTAAAGGTAAGCTTGTAGTTCAAAGTATTATTTAAATCCAAGATTTATAAATTCAATGGCTTTGCTCATGCGTGGAATTGATATATGATGTTGAAACAGCTCGAAGAAATCTCGATCTTACATTCGGTGCATTGTTTTCTATGATTGATTCAATCTGGCGTCGGATCAAATAGTAATGGAGGGTTTAAAATTAAGATTGGACCAGACAAATGGAACCACAACAAGTACCAATTTGGACTCCCCTTGTTCTATAGGAATCCCTCCTCAACCATTTGAACCCAATGAACCAACGATTGGTATGGAGATTGATAGCGAGCAACAATGACCAAACCTAATTTTTTTAGCATGCTCCTTTTTGGTGTTCTGATAGGGGCTTATTATATAAGGTCTTCACCTTCAAATTTTGTGACCATGTACACTGGTATTTTTTAGACAAAATTGAAATCTCAAAAAAAAATTAAGGACGACGCCATGAGAAACTAGATAGCTCATTTATATGTACTAAGGTTTTAACCGTCTTTATGCACATGTTAACATTTTTATAAATTAAATTTCCCCATTTCTGGAAAAACAAATTTTGCATTTGTTGGACTTTGAGCTACTTCAAATCAAATGCCCAGATTATTATGATTAGGGTATTAGTATGTATACAATGATATATACTAATTACAAACTAAGTTCAAATTCGTATTGAGTGATTAAATTTGTTGTTTGAAGTCGAGTTCTAGGCTGTAGAATTAATTTCCAGGGCAAGCTCCTCCAAGACATTATGCGTAATGCTTTATAGAGTGGTCTTCTTTTGGTTGATTGGAAAATTTTTCGTCTTTTGTTGGATTATATATTAAATTGTGCGCAATGCTTCATAGAGTGGTATCCCATTCTGTTTGATTAGAAAAGATTCAAATTTGTATTTAGTAATTAAATTTGTTGTTTGAAGTTGAATTTTGTTGTGAGGTATTTGTATCTAGGCCATAGATTTGATTTCTAGGACAAGATGCTCCAAGACAATTGTGCACAATGATTCATAGAGTGGTCTTCCATTTTATTTGATTAGAAAATATTGTCTTTTTGTTGCATTATTTTTTAATATATCTTTGTTTTTTTGTTAATAAAAGGATGGATGTAAGTATTTTGATAATATAAAACCACCATCATCTTCCATTATCATATATCCATTTAATCATAAGGAGTCATCGAAGACCTGCAAATTGGTTACACATTTTCTCTAGCTAGAGTAAGAAAGAATTTAATGGCCATCAGTTTGGTAAAGTTGTTTGATCCCTACCCAACCCTAATTTAAATTTTAATACATGAGTATCCTTCATATATAATAAACCCCCATGTCCTTTAATTTATTAAAATTGTTTAGAATATTAATCCCTTAGGAGGCATACTGTAGTGGAGGAATGTGCTAAAAGAGGCTAGCATTCTTGGCAATCCAAATTCTCCATACTATAGTCACAGGTAAAGCCTTGTACTCTTTTAACATTCATATTTTCACACCATGCCTTTAAACCCTCCTCAATAGTATGGCCACTCCAAACATTCTTGATCGCAATTATGTTTTCCACTTCCTTCTGAACCTACATAGAATAAGAACAAGTCATGATTTTGTTTCTTCTTCACTACGTACCTTTGATGGACATTTGAATTTCCACACTTTCTTCCACCACCACATTTTGGATCCCCTATACATGATATCCCAATTTTAGATTGCACTTACCATAACTTAATATTCCTCGTTGGGTTATTGCATTTGCTCTTAATAACGAAGAGGAAGAAAAAGTCTTGAGCCAAAACATTATGCCTTTATTATTTTCATCAAGTGTTTAGGGCACGCTTGCTTAATTGGGAAAGGTGGTTATCGATTGGATTTGATTCCCTCAAACTTCTACTTCATCTAGATTTCATTCTTGTGCTTAGTTTCCTTCTCATGTTGTGATCTAGTAAAAATGTTATTAGATTATGGAAGTCATGCATGGGCTCTTAAACACTTTGAGCTTTTATACATCTCTTTTAGTTGAAGAGAGGCGAGAACAAATGTTGGGCTAGTGTTCGGTTTTTTCATTTTCTCCAAAAACAATGGTTTAAAATGTTTAGAGCTCCAAAAATAGAAGTTTGGAATTGTAGGCATTTTCTTATTTATATGCAAAACAACCAACTGCTTATTTAAGTGAACATGCCTCCTTTTACCAATTTCACGATGATAGTTAGAAAATTCTTTTAGACACATTCCAAGTAGTCACACATATAAGTAGTAACAACTCATCCAAACATTACTAGGGTTTAAATGGAAAATGCAGCTTTTATTTCTGAATGATATGGCACATAATTGACATCCAATTATCCATGTGAGTTTGTTTATTTACCTAAATAGAGGGTTAATGTATTTGGTACTATAGTCTATGCTTATGATTTTCTATTGATTGGTGATAGGGTCCATTGAACGTTATTTTCAAACGACTTCTCAAATTGTGGATATACATTGATGAATTATGTCATTATAGACACAATTATGTGGTTTAATGATTTGCTTTACCTTTAATTAACTTAAATATATGAACTTGAATTATTAGGTGTTGTCAATTAAATGATGGATGGAATGTTGATATTCATTTGAATGTTTTCGATGGATTGTTCTAGCATTTAGATGATTTGGTGAATATTCACTACTAGTGATATTTGGACATTCTTGGTAGATTATTATTGTTTGTGATATGGTAATTGAATACTTCAGTGAGTAATGATTATCTACAATGGTATTTGGATGTTCTTGGTGGATAGTTATTATTTGAGTTTTGGCATTTGAATAATTAATGTATACACGATTAGAACTTGGACGATCGATAGATGTGTCCTTGGAGTGATGTTTTGGTGACACATTAATGTTTAATAGATGCAAAAATGATTTATGATGATGATATTTCAATTAAAGGTTGGTCTTCAGTTGGTCTTTAATTGTTATTAACCATTGGATTATGTTTTTGAATTTTGAATGATTGAAGGTGACACTTGTTTGCCTCATTAAAGAAATCTATTAATGCCCACTTCCTTGAGGTTTGCATTGTTTGATGGTATACTTGAATGACTGTGAATTTGATGAATTGGTCACATTATGGTTAATAATTTTGACTGCTGATTTTTGGGTGGGTTTTCAAAATATGTGTGATGAAATGTGTTGGTTCATTAATAAGATTTGAAAATTATTTTGATTAATATGACATTGTTATTATTTAATTCAACAACCCCTAGTTGTTGTGGTACCATAAGCCTACCAAAGGTGTGCACACCATCACCAAGGGAGAATTCTTTTCCCTCGTCACATACCTTGCAAGGTGTTCATTGTTGCACTAAAAGCTTCTTCTAGTAATCACATCGCTATAACATTGGCTTGGTTTCCATTGAGATTTGTTTGGAACCCTATGGATTTGGTCTTGARCTTGAAATCCTAACGCAAAYGACTCCACCAACATCACTRACCATATGTTKGTTGGAAGGAAAAGCACTCACGAGCGCATACTCCYCAATAGCTAGCTRCCCAACTATAGAAAGCGTGGTATGTGCCACACAATAAACAAAATGATGAACAAAGCTAAARAGAGTTTACAATGTGGAAAAWTTAATATGGAAGACAATTATGCAACATGTAATGYCCTGAAAGTAGCSATATTKCCATAGAAAACATTTGTTACAAATAGAATTGGATTTCTTATTTGCAATCTTTGTTGCTAATGGTATTAATTGGTATAATCTTTTTCAACTCACAAGATCATTAAAAATTACTAATAACTATCCTCATTAACAAAAAGGCCTCACAATATTCTCCAATATTATGGAGAAAATGACAAGAATGCTTTATACTAGTCATCAGCTCGAGTAATCTAAATATTATACGCTTCTACTAGTCATTAGCTCGAGTAATCTAAATATTATACAAGTAGAAATAATAAATGATAGCATAATTAGATGATGTCAAAGGAATTAAACCTCTAAGTTCTAACTACATTATTTTAATAGTTTGATTGACCCCAATTATCGAAGTAAGAAGGCCAAACATTCTATGATTTTACCTTTCCTAGCTTGCCATCACCGGAATTCAGCCATAAAATCTCTACTAACATTGTAAATCTTGAATTGTTAGAATTGATGTTTTTATGTAAAAATGAATTTAACACCCTCAAATCTCTATTGCAACCTGATTTTGCAATGTTAACAATTAATATAAGCAATTCCATCAATCCAAAATGATTCCTAGCAGATTTTTCACAAAAATCGTCAATTTTCTTACCAAATTCAATGAAATTCATAATAAAGGTATTAATGAAGACGCAAAGTTTCCAACCACCCAAAGAGCCCCACTATAAATTCCTTTGACATTCATCTATTGGATGAATAGGCAAACAACCATTTTGATATCCCAATAAAACACCCAAATTAAACTTAAAGATGAAACAATCTCTTCTAAGGAAAAGGTGAACCATATTGCCAACCAGATTACCAAAGCTCATAGGTTCATTCATTGTTCTTAGACCTACTTCTTCAATTATCAAAGTTAAAATCATTTATGGTAAAAGCTATAGGATCTTCTCTTTTCTATGGTCCAAGTAAAAAGCAAAATAAGGAATCCACAAGCTAGTGCCTTGTACAACAATGTGTGCCCTTAAAGAAGCTAGGGACTTTCACCATAAAAGGCCCACTATGATGCCAACTGGTAAAAGGGCAAACGAGGTTTCAAATCTCTTAACAATAAAAGGCCCACTATGATGCCTACTAGTAAAAGGGGCAAACGAGGCTTCAAATCTCTTAACAATTTTCTATGGTCCAAGTAAAAGCTATGGATCTCTTTATTTTTTCTTTGGTCCAAGTAAAAGCTACACGAGGAATCCACAAGCTAGTGACTTGGACAAAATAGTATGTGCCCCTAACGAGGTCAAAAGATTCACCATAAAAGGTCCACTATGGCTCCTAGTGGTAAAAGGAGCAAACAAGGTTTTAGATCTCTTAACAATATCTCTTGACAATAGCATGTGCTAGAGGCTTGAGTGTGAAAAACCATGACTCCTAATGGTAAAGGTAACAATGAAATTTGCATAACTCTTTTTGAACACAATAATAATGTAAAGTGGCCAAACAACCTTTCAATGCCTCGCCCATTTAATCTATTTCCAAGGCATTTCAATGAAAGTTATGAAGATAAATAGATTGTATTTCTGCATTTCAATGAAAGTTATGGAGATAAATAGCTTCTATTTCTAGGGCATTGAATTGAAAGCTTATGAAGATAGTTTGGACCAAGTTCATCTCAAACTACTTTATTCCAAGACAAATAGACTAGTTTAGATTAGAAGAGTCGAACTACTCTAGTCCAAGACAAAATAGACTAGTTTGGATTACATGAGTCAATTAGATAGGTTTGTTTCATTTAGAAGAGTCAATTAGATAGGTTTGTTTATAGAAAATCATGGATAGGAAACAAGCAATTTGAAGCATTTAATAAATATAAACAAGATCATGGCCTAGAAGTGGAAGATGTTTTCTAGTTAGGAGTATTCAAACAGATCGAACACATTAGAGATGGCATCATTCCCTTCAACTTTTTTAGAAGGATAACATCTTTACTTCTACCAAGATCCAATATATATATGAAAAAGGAATGAAAGGATCAAGAACACCCATTCCTCGTCACTAATCATTTCAAATCAAAGCAAAAGAGTATACTCTCACCTAGAGATCAGTTTAATTAAGACAGGTCTGAAATTTAGAGGGTAAGCTAGACCACACATTTGTAGGGTTTACATATACATTTATTCCTTGAAGGATCTAAGTTGTAAAAAACAAAGAGCATATCTACAAAAACTTAACTTTGGTAAGGGGTTTTCGTTCACAATTTTGACGGTGATCAGAGTGTTCTAGTTTCTGCACAGCGGGGCCAGGCATATAACCTTTAAGATTAAATCACTATACATCTCACAGTTCACAGTTGAAAGAATACCGTGATTTTCATTTCAACCCTTACTCCCTGAAGATCAGCGAAAACAATTTAAGAGAACAGGCAAGTATTGTTAAATATGGAGATAATGACGTTCATGGACATTCCCAACATTTCCATGTAGACTCCCACCAACCAGAGCCTGCTAGATTGAAGCAATGAAAACTAAGTCGAGCATGAAGTAACCGCCTCCCTCGTCAACACGAGACCACGTATCAAACAAATGAGTAGAGATAACAATTCTATTGGCATGGGCCATACCTATAAGGATTAAAACCCCAACAAATTTGGATCCCGTAAGTTGTCATGACATTCCTATAAGGATCAAAGCCCCAACAAATTTGGATCCCGTAAGTTGCCATGACATTACAAGTTTAGCAAGGAGAATAACCCTATATAATGGAAGGAAGAGACAAGCAAAATAAAAACGCCTATGCCTACCGACATCTAGAGAAACACTATCAAAGTAAGATTGAGAGGAAAATTATGGAACATAAATGAAAAAATTTCAAGACTTCCTAAATTTCACCAATTTTGTAGAGCTAGATTATTATAATGAAAACAGAGATAACCAAATGATACAGGTTAGGAGATCAGAGGACTAACACTATATTATGGCAATCTACATTGCTCTCAAAAGGAGATATCACATCATAAAATTTAAGTTTCCGAATGCCAAAAGCACATTCAATTGGATCCCGCCCTACGGTATACAAACAACTTTGACAAGGGTCACCAACCAAGCCTCAGTACCTACTATGAAGACTTAAATAATCGTCTAGCATGTGTATATAGCAGTTTGTTACGAATGTTTTAACTAGACGCGAGTATAATTAGATAAATAATGCATTGTACAAAGGTGTCTGATATGGTTCAACTCTGTTTATCATCTAGAATCATTTTGTTCCATCTCCATACTTTTCCTTTTTAGAATAATAAAAGAACCTTTCGCCAGAAGAATTAAAAGAGAGGAATCTTTTTAAATAAAAGGAGACCTTCGAAACAAACTGAAACAAAACCTTTCTTGGGTAATATTTATTTTTCAAATAAATATTTGATTGACTATCACTGGTATCAATATTTGACCTGAGGTATCCAGCGAGCATTGACACGCTTACCAGACACCTTTCCCATCAATAGAAATTGAGAACTACTTTTTTTTTAAAGCAATTCATATCCCACTTCATCTACTGACTCATTTTTCTTCAAAAAGATTCACTTTGCTGCAAGCATGGCAGAGTATGAGCATTGCTGCCATACCAAGGATCAATATTATTTAGCACAGATGAAAAAAATATTATTATTTAGAGAGATAAATCACGGCTGTGTCAATTGCTAAATGAAGACTACAAGTGTCACAAATGACCCAATAACGAACCAATCAACTTCTGAGAAAATTTTAATAGGCTTTTTTCTATTTAATGTTAACTATACAACACATGCCTTTCCCTAAACCACCTTAAGCCAGCCAATAAAGTGTTAAAAAACTCCAAACTCAGAAGAAAAGGAAAAAAAGGATTTCAAGTCAAGTGAACACTCTTTTCGCATCTATCATTCGGAATAGTGAGATTCCCGGGCACAGATTAATGGAAAGCATTAACCAGTATTAATTCTATTACTTACATAATGTATTCCACATCTTAAGAAAAAGAAAGAAAAAAACGGAACCAACCCTTGATAACAGGCCCATCAATGGCAGAAAGTGTTCGACTCCAGAGCCAACAGAAACTAGTGGCTAGCATTGCAGCAACGCTGCAATTTAAATTGTCAAAGTCAGTTTTCCACTAAGCAGTTTTCTGCTCAACTAAACAAAGTCCGCAATACATTTCATCGATTTTCAAACACATTGAATGCCTACAAGGCACCTGCCTGAAATACTGTTGTGAAAATATGCCACTTCTGCTACAAAAAGATAATCTGCCTTTTATGTTTACTATATCACATTTTATTTCAGCAAAAAAGCCACCTGTTTTGGATCTCTGATAAGGTAGCTTGTTGGCATGAAGGCAACTATGTAGGTCCTTCGATAATGCTTTGAAATTCACAAAATGAGGACCTGAAAAATCCTCCCAAACTAGTGTAAAGCGATATTGCTCCATGATTTCACTGTCTCAGTGTGACCAAGAGTGAATTATGCTGATAACATCCAGAATCCCACATCTTCCTTACATTAAAAAATACCACCTGATATCACTCGAAGAGTTATTACATAACTGTAGTGCCAGGAGAGCTCCTGGCTCAGCTCTATGTAAAAGTTTAATCTTCCGGCACATCAACCAACTCATACTCAACAAGTGAAAGATTGTTGTCTTCCTTCACAACGAAATCTGCAGGCTCAGTTGCCTCAATCCTGCCCCACTTATTAACAGCAAGTCTCATTGAACCCCTAAACATATCAATCTTTGCATTACGCAAGATAACTGTAGTTTCTTGCTTCATGATATCAACTGCAGGTCCATTCAACAAGCAAATGAAAACAAGTGTACTTAAAAAAAATATAGCATTCCTAATTAAATCAGTATAAAAATATGACAAATAAACGAATTGAGGGGAATTCATTAGAGCATGAACAACTGTTGAAGGAAGGTTCCAGTAACTTGGGTCACAATAAATTAGTGTGAATTCAGAAGTTTTTTAGCCCATAGTTTTTAAAGACTATGGACAAATTTGGATTACAGAATAGAATTGGATAATATACAGGGAGAAACCTTTGCAACGACCTCACCCCTTTTTAGTTCCGGTTCTAAATAGTTGTATCCGGTAAGACAAAAAGGATAATTTAGTCAGACACTGAGAATCATTCGTTTTAGGAATCAACAAAACCAATCAAAATGGCAATAAGAAAACAAAATGCTGTAGTAGTTCTCTAATAAAACAATCCTTTCATTTAGACATGTATACAAGATTTCCTCAATCATAACATGGACTCCAAAGTAACCACTGAAAATTTGAAAAGTTAATGAGCACCGGAATATTCGAGCAAATTTCAGAACCCAAGAAATCTAAAAATTGACCATTATGAAATTCCAGAATATTCATATTCTGAATAAGATGATTATGGGCTCTTAACAGTGAAATTGTCATAACCATTAATTTAATTACCAATCACTGCAGCAAGTTTTGACGAGGGAGGCGGTTACTTCATGCCAGCAGGAAAAGAAGAAGTGTTCAAAAATAAAATCATAGCCAGCTCCCAGTACTATATATTATATAACGAAAAGAACAAATGTGTTGAGGGGCAACTCCAGACCACCAAAAATGGAAAAAAAACATGTTACTCAGACATGTGCGGGATTATCATAAACCCCTTTTACAAAACTAGATTTCCTTAAGGTCGTAAAGCAAATGTTAGAAACTTTGAAATATCAGCCAACTGAAAATCTTCCTAAAGGTAGGCTACATAGCAATACCATGAATTACAGCAATTGAAGGGGAAAAAAAATCTTTGATATGCATCCATTTTCAACAAATGCATGTTAATGCTATCTTCTTCTATTTATGCAGCTGTATGCAACAGACCTACAAAATGTTTACTGAAATGATTTAGAAAGATAGGTTTTAAAACATTAAAAGGAATGTGTCTTCGGTTGTTCATCAAAGGTATATATGTTAAGGCCAAAGACATCAACTAAATCTTCAACTTTCAAGAAAAAGGGGAGAAAAACCCCATAAAGAAATCAGCAAAGATGGTCGGCAAGTGCAAAAACTGAAATAATAAAACCGCGATTACCTTGATCATTTCTTGCAGTGAAGAGAATCGTCCCAGTTTCATCTCCTACCAGGCACTCTGCAATACGCATCTGACGAATTGGAGCATCAGGTCGGCCTTTTTCAAGAACAAGTTGTGCGCTCAGCACTTTCACAACCAGATTGTGCCCAGATGACCCAGGTGTCAGTTGGTCAACCTTTGTGAAAACAGGCTTTCTGAGACTTGCATTTGTAGAAGCCATTTTACTTTGAAGTTATACACAATGCAATACACGTCTGCAGCAACATCAGAATCCACCTGTCATTAATAACAGACCTAGACTTTATAGATCTATGCCTAGAAATTACCATAACCTAATATTATTAAACAAGCACAGATCCATTTTAGACCCATTTTAGCCTCGGATCTTAAGCTTTTGGAGTTTAAACATGGATTTTTTTAATCTGCAAAAAGTGTGTACATGGTTTTTTATCCCTCTATGTGTCTGCAAAAAGTKTGCACATGGTTTTTTATCCCTCTATGTSTCTGTCTGTGTTTAATAGATATAGGGTTAATATAGATAACACRTAGATYRAAGGTTAAGATGGATTTATGWTATTGATACACTGATAACATCCTCCCTCACTCAAATACTCGATACTACAGAGATACTARATACTACAGGTTGATGTGATAATTCCACATGGTTAACAATTGTGAAACACACTCAGATMCTACAGGTTGATGTGATAATTCCAYATGGTTAACAATKGTTGTGAGACACAGATACTACAGGTTGATGTGATAATTCCACATGGCTAACAATTGTGAGACACGGTTGATTTGTGAGACATTCTACAGGTTGATGTGATAATTCCACATGGCTAACAATTATGAGACACGGTTGGTTTGTGAGACATTCATTGCAACAAAAGCAAAGCTTTGTCAACCCAAAAGTTGGCTTGAGGTTTAACGTTCAAATCACCACATCATCAACAATGGTTTTGATGTCAAAAGTTGGCTTGAGGTTTAACGTTCAAATCACCACATCATCAACAATGGTTTTGATGTCATGCCTTGTAGGCCTATTGGGATTGTAACTGCTAATTATGTGATGGCTGGAATTAAAAACCATTACTATAGTGGCATATCCCTCCTCCCCTCCTCTCATTGCATGGATGCAAGCAGATCCCAAAAGTATTTAAAGCAACGAAAATAAAGTTTAATAAGAAAAACTCCTTTTGCATAACCTTCCAATAAAAATATTCTCCCGTGTCAATTATTGTAGAGATTTCCTTAATAAACCAAAAAGAAAGGGCAATTCCCGATACAAGTTATTAGCAATACAAGTTATTAGCAGAGCTCGGCGTCCCGAAAACATGCGCACATACAGCACAGGGTTATCTTATCGTCTTCCCTTCAAATAAGAGATTTTAGGCGTATATTAGTCATTATTTTAGGCTTCGCTTGAAGAACACCCCACAATATCGGACAAAATCCAATTTTCAACATCGCCAAGGAATAAATAGCAGAACGGCTTGAAAAAAACACATCTTCGAAGGCCCATCCAACAAAATTCGCACGGTAAAAAATTATTTTAATAAAAAAAAGGAATCGACAGCCATGTCGGATAAATAGAGAGCTAAATAGGAATAGACCCTAAAATTTATGTGTAATCATCCTAATTTAGGTTTACATGTAATAATCTCAATTTAATTCAGAGAAAAAGAAAAATCCCAATTCAGTCATATAACTGGGTTTTAAAGAATATGAAAAACCCTAAACCATCTTGACGGCAAAATCTATAAAAAAAAATCCAGAAACCTCAAACTTACGCACAGAAGTTAAAATTTAAGGACCGGCTGACAGAACTGGAACTAAAAAGGGGCTTGTAAGCAAACAACAGACAAGTCATACCATCAAAGGCTAAATTTATCATAAAAAAACCCAAAAGCGAGCGCCAGAAAACAAGAAAAGCCTCGAAATAAACTCAAAAGAAAGGGCAATTTAATATACGAGTCATTAGCAGCGCACAGCGTTCCGAAAGCATGCGCGCATACAACACTGCGGGCTATTCTGTCGTATTCACTTCAAATAATAAATTTTATGCGTACATTGGTAATTTATCTTACGTTTTCCTTGAAGAACATCCCATAATATAGGATAAAAATCTAATGTTCAATATCGCCTAAGTAAAAAACCTCCGTTTTTACTATAAATAGCCGATAGATAGCAGAACAGCCTGAAAAACACTCACCTTCGAAGGCTATCTAACAAAGTGTGCACGGTAAAGACTTAATTTACCAGAACAAAAACAAATCAGCGAGCATGTCAGGGTAAACAGACCCTAAAATTTATATATAAACATCTTAATTTAGGTCAAAGGCAAAGGAAAAATCCCAATTCACAAGAATATAACTAGGTTTTAAAGAATTCAAAAACACGGGAGCCCTCTACACGGTTAAATCTTTGCAAACTTTTTAAGGTCAAATTTCCTACGCAAGTTAAAATTTAAGGACCGGCCGACAGAACTGGAAGTAAAAAGAACTGCGAGCAAATACTCAGACAATTCAGCCCATCAAAAACCTAATTTATCATTAAAAAACCCAATACGAACGCCAGAAACCAAAAAAATCCTCAAAATCGGCGGAGATTTTCATAAAATATAAAATAATTCTTACCTGAAAGGATGGCCGTTAACTCGAATAAAAATTCGCGAGAGTTTGACTGGAATTAAAGCAATCTGATCGAATCCGCTCTCCTATCAAGGCATTGAGAAGCGAAAACGCTAAATGGTTTCCCTCGTCTTTCGTCTGCAGCCTTTTATATTTGCCGACAATGCATAGAACGGGCAGCGGGTAGCTCGGGCAGTAGAATTCCATTCCACCCTTAGTATTGTAGTTTGACGATGGACGAGGACAAGCAGTTGGCCACGTGTCTGTTTTCTTTTTCTTTTCTATATCGAAACCCTTCACTTTTGGCTTCGTTAAGTCGAATTCGATGTAATGTGTTGTGCCGGGGCCCGGCACTTTTAGGTAGAATGGTTGAGAATTAAATTTTATGCAATTTATAATAAATTGCAAGTTTAAATTTAGAGGGGTAGGGTATGTATATCTTTGTAGATTTTACTAGTTAAATTGTTGGGCGGAGGGGGTCCCTTGTCCCACAAATAAGGGCGTCTCATACACCAATTTGGTGTGCTGGCTTGGCATGACCTTAAAAATAGATTATTATTATTATTATTATATGATAATAATTAACTTATAATAATAAATTATATTTTTATAATTAACTTATTAAAATAATTTTTACTTTTAACACATGGATCAGGTGACGGGGAGGCACGTCATGACAAGGCAAGGGCCTTGAGACTCACCCTTACCTAGCAGTATATCGACACCCCAGTATGTCCTGCCACACCCACCTACATCGCTCCACATCAATGCATAGTCTTCTATGATCATTCCCTTGTGTGCCACTACCCTCGCCTCACATTGTTCTCATTCACTTCGTCTGGGTGATGGGTCGTTGGAATCCTCCGCACTCAAACTTAATTATGGAGTCGCATGACACCAACTTGGTTCATTCATGGCAATACTCTCCCCCCATTGTCTATTTCATTCTTCCTCCCATCGATTTACCTGTTGTTCGCCCCTGATTTTCATCTTGTCTTGTCCCCGCCTAGGCTCTAGTCTGCCCTCAGTTTCCTTCCACAGGAGCCCTCCCTATTCTTTTCATTCCCCATCCCGTATCTGTAACCTACTCCCTCAGCCCTACAATGCCTTGTGGCTCTCATCGCGACAGCGAGCTCGAAGCCAGAGAGACGACTCCCTAGCTCGTCAAACCCAAGTTGTTGTTGCTCAGGCCACTAAAGTTTATGAAGCCCACACTCTACCGGAAGTTCAAGCTGAACTGGATTTGGCTAAAGCAGACGCTCGAGTTCTCATGCACTTCATTAACAACAAGGCGATCGATGAGAACATAGGTTCTTGGATCCTTTATCTATGTTCCTACCAAGCCAGGGCCACTCTCTATTAAAAAATGGTGGATATACACTGGATACTCAAGACACTCATGGGTAAGGTCCTTGTGGAAATGAATGAGGCCCATCAATAAATCCTCTTGCAACTGGATGATGTTCAAAGTCAATTGTGGGAAATGTACCAAAAGATTGACAAGATTGTTGGCAAAGAAGAAGAAATGGTTGGAGACAGCATGGTGCATCCCCAACAACAGGTGCCTCCTTCAGTGGCACTCTTTGGTTCGCCCCACTAATTTCTCATGTTACCTTTACTTGTTTTTTGGTTTTACAATTACAGAGGTTTGAAGGCTTTCGCCCCACCTCTTAGTAGTTATTAGGATAATTGTAGATATAAATTAGGCATCTAAAATGCTAGCATAGTTTTCAAACAATGTAATTCACTGTTTTTTGTGCTCTTAAGATTCAAAGAAAAAAAAATTGTTATTAATTTAATTTCCTAAATGACAAACCAACCACACATTTTTGTAAATTTCTTCACTTTCAAAAATAAAATGATTTTTGTAAATTTCTTCACTTTCAATAATAAAATGATGCAAAATAACTTAAAAAATAATTAGTATTTTATTTTATATTTATTACTTTACATGATAGCTTAAAAAAATACTACTTATATATATATATATATATATATATATATATATATATATATATATATATATATATATATATATATATATATATATATATTTATATTTATATTTATATTTATATTTATATTTATATTTATATTTATATTTATATTTATATCATAAGTCAAAATAACTTTAAAAAAATAATTATTATTTGATTTTATATTTATTACTTTACATGATAACTTAAAAAATATTATTTTTAAATTATTTTATTATTATTATTATATATAATTTTATATCATAAGTCAAAAGAATTATACAAAGTTTATCTTTCGCTATCTAAATATATTTTTATAATTGATATAAATGTTGTTATATTTAAGTGAATGAGTTGCTTTTTAATCCATTTCTTGGTTTTTATTCAAAGTGATGTTATACTATGTTCTTGTATTGTAGTTGATTGGATATGTTAACCATGGAATTGAGCTTTTTCTTTAAATTTTTTAGATTTATATATGATAAAAAAAATTGAATTGGTATGGGAAATGTTTTTTCTTCTCGTTGCTAATTTTAACGTCACATTAGTATAGAAGAAGAGAAATTTGAACATTACACTTCTCTTAAAAAAATATTCTATCGAAAATAGAAAAAGAGAAATTTGAACATTATACTTTAAAAAAAAAAATACTTTATCTGAAAATAGAAAAAGAGAAATTTGAAGATTACACTTCTTTTAAAAAAAAAATTTACCCAAAAATAATGGAATAATATCTTCCATATGATCGGTTTGGTATTATATGTGTTTAATGGTTCTTTTATAATTCAGTGGAAAAATAGGATAGAGTGTGGAGAAGGATTGTCTCCCTTTCTCTTTGTCATCACCTATGTCAAACTTTTGTAGGGTTTTATCTGTAGAACGTAGGTGAATGCATGAAAGTTGTTGAGTATAAGAA
>ML815823.1:227597-249441 GCA_009831015.1 Picea engelmannii
AAAAACAAAATGATATAGACAACTTATATATATATATATATATAAGTTGTCTATATCATTTTGTTTTTCATCTTTAACTATATTTTTACTAATTTATTTTCAATTAAAAAGAAATTCAAAATTACTATTAAAAAGAAATTACACATATGTCATCATACATGTCAATGTATATCATTTTGTGTTAATCTAGTAAGAGTACACTTTGTATTAATGATAAGAGAAAAACATAAATGCAATAATAATGAAATAAATGGATAGTAATAATGAGAGAACACGTGGCATTTTTTTTTTTTCTTAATTTTTGATATAAAAGGTACTAGGTACTTATAGCCAAGTTTATTGAAATGCAATAATAATGAAATAAATAGATAGTAATAATGAGAGAACGAATAATATTAATATTATTATCATATATTGGATTTTTTTTTGGCTCTGAACTAAGCCCGTGAAGGCGCATACGCTCTGAACTAGGGTTCGCCTTTTACGCGCTCATGCCAGGCCAGGGCGGAGGGGAGCCGTCGCCCCCTCCCTCCCCGACCTCTTCCTTTCACAAGCTTGTTGCAGCATGCAGCAAGAAGCTTCCCCCTGCGGAACCCCCGAGCTTCGTGAAAAAACTGGACGTTGTTCCTGAGATCGCTCTTCCCCCGGACCAGCCTATGAAGGTCGTGTTGTCTCTTGCAGATCGCGGTCTAGTCGGTCAGTTCATGGGCCTATGGCCCTCAGCCCGAACAACATACAACTGGATTCAACGAAATCGGAGGCCCCTATTAACAAATAGCGTAACTTGCTACGCGGTTGGGAGGGGTTTTTTCATATTTGAATTTATCTCTCAGGAGGATAGAGATCTAATCTTCAGGAACGGGCCGTATTTCATGGGTACACAAGGTCTCTACCTGAACCGTTGGACTCCTAGTTTCGATCCAGCCTCGGAAGTACCAAAAGACGTCCCAGTTTGGGTAAGACTCCCAAACCTTCCAATCCACTGCTGGAACACTTCCTCGCTCCAAGCTATTGGAAATGGCTTGGGACACTACATAGATAAAGCAGACCCAAAAGACCAGTACTCCTGCGCAAGAATCTGTGTGGAGGTGGATCTAGAGGTAGGCCTTCCAGAAGCGGTGAAACTAACAGTAGGTGACTGGCAGCACTTCCAAAAGCTGGATTACGAGCAACTCCCCTTCAAATGCAGAGGGTGCCACGAATACAGACACTTCAAGCGAAACTGCCCAAAAAATCCAAGTACAGAGAAAGAAGGGGAAGACGGTTGGCAGCAGGCCAGGAAGGGGAAGTCGAAATCAAAAGGACCAAGAAGTGACAAGCCATCCCAAGCAAAAGAAAGGAATCCAGGAGGCAAAGAAACGGTCAATAGCTTCAATGTCCTGGATCAGGAACCCAGTGGAGAGCCAAGAAAGCCGACCCAGGAAGCCCAAGGAGAAGCAGAAGGAGGCATCCAATCCCCTGGGAACAGGAAAGCTCCAGAACTGATAGAGAACGAGATGCCAAACAAATCCCCTCCAAGGATCGAAGTGACCCAAGGCGAAGAGGAAGGGAAATCTCTTCCGGCAGCGAATCGGAAGGAGCAAGCGAAACCTGGGCCTCTCCAAAGAAACCAGGTCGAGGCCGGAAATCCAAAAAAGTCGAAAGAGATCAGGAAACCTACAAGGACGTTCTAAAAGGTGCCCAACCAACTATCAAGCAGCTGATCAACGTAAGGCAAACAAGGAAGCTCTTCAAAGCCTCCCAAGGAGGCCATTCCCCCCCCCCCATGGTAATCAATGAAGCTAACCTCCTGGAACTATAGGGGCCTCGGTAGCAAAAGGAAAGAAGAAGCTCTCAAAGATATTATTAAAACCTCGGCAGCGAATATCCTACTCCTCCAGGAGACCAAGATGAGTCAACAAGACTCGCTCAAAGCTTCAAGAAATGCATGGAAAAACAGTCAAGGAATAGCTGAAAATGCTAGGGGCGCGTCAGGCGGTCTCTGCACTCTCTGGAACACCACCAAAATAGAACTGCTCAACTCAGACACTCGCATGCACTGGATCCACACTTCGCTCCTCCATAAAGACTCCAGTGTTCAGGTAAATCTCATTAATATTTACATTCCGCAGCACATAGAAGAAAAAAGGATCTGCTGGGAAACCCTCCAAGACTTTCTTCAAAAAAACGAGCTAGATAACATCATCTTAGGCGGAGATTTAAATGTAACCCTAAGCCAAGAGGAAAAGAGAGGCGGCTCTATAGTCAGAGATCCAGCCAGAGAATGGGTGGAGGATATTATTACAGCCTGGGAGCTAATAGATATACAACCGATCAAGGGGCACTACACTTGGTCCAACAAGAGGTTAGGTCCGAGACATATAGCTGCCAGGTTGGACAGATTCCTTGTCCAAAGCTCTTACCTAACCCTGGGGTTTAATGCAGTAGCAGAAATCCTACCCCACAGCGCCTCAGACCACAAGCCTATCCGGCTAGAATTTAAATCAGAGCACAGGAAGGGACCCATCCCCTTCAGGTTCAATCCGGCCTGGATTCAAGAACAAGACTTTATTAAAATAGTATCCAGCACGTGGACAGGCAAAGTCATCAGGTCTGCCTCCTATGTATGGGAAGAGAAGCTACGGAGGTTAAAAGTTGCCTTAAAAGCTTGGGCAAGAAGCCGCCCTGACCCAACCTCCTCACGCAGAGAGGCCCAAAAACTCCTTGAGATTCATCAGCTAGAGTTGGAACGCAAAGAAATCACCCAAGAGGACGTACAACAAGAAGCCCTTCTTCAAAGCCAATGGTTCAAAGCATGCAGGGAGGAAGAGAGTTACTGGAGGCAGAAATCAAGAAGCCTCTGGCTGAAGGAAGGAGACAAAAATACAAGTTACTTCCATAAGCAAGCAGAGGCTAGGAAACATTTTAAGGCAGTCACATAAATCCAAGTTCAAGACACATTAATCTCAGACCCAGAAGGTATCAAGCAAGCAACTTTCAAAACTTTCTCAACTCTCTATACAGAACCGCAAAGAGAAAACATGGATCCCCAAAGGCACCCCCTCTCAATCATTCCAGCGCTCATAAACAAGGAAACTAACCGCAATTTGTTAAAGGAAGTTTCACAGCAAGAAGTAAAGGAGGCCCTGGATCAAATGAATCCGGACAAAGCCCCCGGACCGGATGGGTTTACTGCAAGATTTTTTCAACACTGTTGGGCGATAATCAAGTCTGACCTCACCAAAATGATAAGGAGATCGCAATCAAATAGCAAGCTAGGAGGGAGCACAAACTCGGCCTTCCTGGACCTCATCCCGAAGGAGAAGGGAGCCTCCAACTTCAACAGATTCAGGCCAATCTCACTCTGCAACACTAGCTATAAAATCCTCACTAAGATTATAGCAAACAGATTGAAGACAATTCTTCCTCATATCATTCTAGAAAATCAGGGAGGCTTCATTAAAGGCAGACACATTACAGACAACATCCTCTTGGTCCAAGAGGCTCTTCATTCAAGCATCCTTCGAAAGGACAAAGGTATGATCATTAAGCTCGACCTGGCCAATGCTTTTGATAGAGTCAACCACAGTTTTTTATTCGAAGTTATGAATAAATTTGGTTTTGATCAAGCTTTTGTCAGCTGGATTAAAGCTTGCATAGGCTCTCCCTGGATAGCCCCCATGGTAAATGGAAGAGTAACCAAATTCTCTCAAGCCTCTCGAGGGCTATGGCAAGGGTGCCCCCTCTCACCCCTCCTTTACGCAATCCAAGACTCTGTTCTAAGCTACCAGTTGTGGAACTCCCAAGCCCAAGGCATTATGCAGGGTCTACGAATAGCTCAAGGGGTGAAAGACATGAACCATGCTCAATTCGCAGATGACACCCTGCTATTAGGCGGAGCAAGCTCAATCATCGCAAAACAGTTTAAGGAAGAACTTGAGGCATACACTACCGTCTCAGGAAGTGAAATAAGCAAAGCAAAGTGAAAAATATATGGCTGGAATATTACGCCCAACAAAATGCTCGGGATTGCAAGAGTTCTAGGGATGGAAGGCCACACCACTTGGTACTCGTTCACTTACCCGGGAATCCCAATTTTTAAGGCCACCCCAAGGGCCACCCAGTGGAACCACCTAATTGATAAACTCAAGAAGAAAATTTCCAATTGGGGGGCGAATTGGCTCAATTTAGCAGGGAAAGTCGTGCTAATTAAATCAGTGCTGGCCAGCATACCCATTTACCAGAGTTCAATGCTCCTAGCCCCTTGCTCCACAATACAAAAAATCGAAGCTCTGCAAAGACGCTTTCTTTGGGAAGGATGGAAACAGACCGGAAGGAAATTGCATCTGATAAGTTGGGAAAAGTCCTCTAAACCTCTGCTAGAAGGTGGCCTCAACTTTAAAAATTCACGCATACAGAATCTTGTGCTGGGGGCAAAACTGTTGTGGAACATAGTCTCTGGAGCACCAACTTGGTGCAAATCGGCTCTCTGGAAAAAGTACTTTAAGGGGCCAAGGGAATGCTGCTTAGAATCTTCTTACAGGCTCTCTAAAGGATCCCCTTTTTTAACTCTCAGCAAAAAAGTCTTGCCCCTCTTCATCCCCCACCTCACCTGGGTGCCACGAAATGGGAGGAAGACCAAAATCTGGAATGACTCAATCCTAAGAGACCCCCCTCTTGACTCGAGGCAGGACCTGCGACGCCTTGAGAACTGGATGGGGACCCAAAACTTAAAGACCCTTGCGGACATCTCAATCTGGGGCAAGGACAGGCATCAGTCGTGGCATGGGTGGGAAGTGAGCAATTTACCACCGGATCTAGAAGGGGAATGGAGGACTCTCAAACATTGCCTACAGGGGAAAGCCCCACTGAAAAAGAAGGGGAAGGATAAGAGAGGATGGGGGGTAAATGCCAAAGACTACACCACTACTATCGGCTACAGACTTCTGTACAAGATCCCCACCGCTCCAGAAAACCCGCTCATCTGGAAAGCGATTTGGCACTCTAAGTCCATCCCCAAAATTGATTTGTTTACCTGGACACTTGCCCACAACAACATTCTTACAGGGGAAAATCTCCAAAGGAAAGGGTGGGCTGGCCCCCACCGGTGCCCACTCTGCCAACAAGCCGAAGAAACCTCTAATCACCTCCTCCTCAATTGTGCCTTTTCCAAAGAAGTTTGGAAGCTGACACTTGGGTCAGGGGCTGAAGTCAACCTGCCAGAAGACATCAAAATCCTCCTTCAGCATTGGGACAATCTGTACCCGTTCCAACATCGAACTCAAAGTCAAGTCGTTGCGCTTTGGCGAATCCTGCCAAAGTTTATTCTTTGGAACCTATGGCTGGAAAGAAATAGCAGGATCTTCAGGGATAGAGCAAGGAGTGCACCCATAGTGGTAGCTAGCATCCAGGCCCTGTTCGGAGAGAGCGCCCCTTACATATGCCAGTCCAACTACAAATGGAAGCCAGATGAGGAGGAGGTCCTTTGGCTGGAGCAGTTCAAAATTTGAAGTGCAAAAGAAATCACAACCGTCACTCCAAGTACTGAGGACTGGGAAATAAGGAAAGAGAATCACGAATTTGACAATTGGAAGCAAGAAAGGAAGGCTTACATCCTGTCCTTTGATGGAGCCTCCAAAGGAAACCTGGGGCTTGCAGGTGGAGGGGGGTTAATTGAAAGCCCCAGTGCAGAAATTATCGTAAGCTATGCCCTGGGTCTAGGTACTGAGACCAATAACATTGCCGAAGCCATGGCTTTATGGCAAGGGCTTCAGCGAGCCAAAGAGCAGGGGATCCAGGAACTAATCATCATTGGAGACTCCAGACTGATAGTCAAGGCCATTAATTGGCAGACTCAAACTCAAAGCGCCAAACTTAATAATCTCCTGAGCAAAATCCGTCTCCTCCTCACTAACTTCAATTCTAATGAGATTTTTCATGTTCTAAGGAAGCTGAACGCGATGGCTGATGTGGAAGCTAACAAAGGCATTATCCTTGCGCCAAGAACCTTAATCCTCAATGGAAGGATGTTCATTGTGGAGATACCGTAACCCAAGGCGCCTCACGCGCATATCCAGCAAGTGGAGGTATGAGTACAAAGACAACAGGAGAACCGACCAAGATCGACCAGACAATGCCGAGCCATTGGAGGATAGCGACAGGGGGTGGTACCAAGATCACATGGACAACAGACAGGGAGGGGACAGGCGCACCCACTGCCCATGCCTCTCGGCCTCTGCAGCCCAGGGCGCAATCTTTCAGGCCAAGAGGAGCGAGTTCAAAACAAAGGCGTAGACCCAAGTCTGACTCATTTCCAAGCAGCAATTCCTTTGCCTGTGAGTTTGAAAGGTCTAGGAGTGCGAATCATGGGACAATCAGAGAGATGGCAGCCAGCACAAGCAAGAAACCGAGCCTGGAGGAACGCAGGAAGATCAGGGACACAACACCAGAAAATATGAAGCAGATGCTGCAACACCAATTAGACTTCCTGGATGCTGCAACACCAGTTGGAAAATCTGAAGCAGATGCTGCAACACCACTTAGACTTCCTGGATGCTGCAACACCAGTTGGAAAATCTGAAGCAGATGCTGCAACACCACTTAGAAAATCTGAAGCAGATGCTCCTCTGCCTGCGAGTTTGAAAGGTCTAGGAGTGTGAATCAGGGGCCAACCAGAGAGATGGAAGCCAACACAAGCAAGAAACCGAGCCTGGAGGAACGTCGGAAGATCATGGACACAACACTAGAAAATCTGAAGCAGATGCTGCAACACCAATTAGACTTCCCGGATGCTGCAACACCAGTTAGAAAATCTGAAGCAGATGCTGCAACACCACTTAGAAAATCTGAAGCAGATGCTACAACACCAATTAAACACAAAGATTGGTTTCTCTGAAGAGCTCAACAAGCTTCATCAGGAGCTCAAGAACCCGCAGGAAGAGTATGAACTGAGAATCGAACAGTTGGAAAAGAAAATGGCTCAGCTCAACCGAGAGTGGAGGAATGAACCAGAAAGTTAGTCCTGCCATTACCTCTGAAGTACACTCCACCCCGCTGCATCTTGGCAGTTTGTATAGAGTCAAGGCTTTAAATAAATCCATTTTAGCTGGTTAGTGTTAGCCTCTTCGGAATTCGGAAAATACATGTGTATCCAGGAGCAGTGTTAAGCTCCTTTCAGGCAGAGGCTCAGTGAAACCCTGCCATTTTGTAAACGCATTCGTGGCTCGACCACACTTAATACAAATCCTCTAATCATTTTGGTAAAAAAAAAAAATAATGAGAGAACACGTGACATTTTTACATTTTTTCTTAATTTTTTATATAAAAGGTACTAGGTACTTATAACCAAGTTTATTGATTATGTAATTAATTTCAAATATTGAAATACATGAAGGCAACAATAAGACTTGGAATATATCAACCAATCAGAAATGATAAAAAACAAATATTTTTATTATATAAAAAATATATATTTTTGTTTTATTAAGTTAAACATTACATTACATACATAAATTTAAAATACAAAGCAAATTAATGTCAAATCAATAGCAAACTCATTGCTATACTAATAAGTACTTTTTTTATTATCATTTTGGTGGATTTTATCGTAATTGAGTTCATGAAATCTCTTTGGTATTTAATGTATGGAGTTTTTATGCAAAATGTGTGTAAACATGTATATACCAAAGGCATGATGTTTTCATGGAAAGTGTTTGAAATTATTTCCATACCATGAGAAAGGAAATGTAGTTTGCATGCAAAGTGTTTGTAAAAAATCTTCAACAAAGGCGTGGATTTGTAGTTTAATTTAAGTATCATTCTATTACTTAACATATGTTAATAACTGAAGTAGGTTATGTTAATCAATGAAGTATATTAGTATGTTAAAGATAAATGTGATTTAATTTGGTATCTTAGAAATATACTAAGTAACGTTAATATATCTTTTACATGTTTTATCTTCAACATTAATTTGTCTTACATTTTTTTCTAAGGAAAATCTTGTGAGGAAACCAAATACATGCTTCCCCATATTTATGGATGACATCCTTATTAAACCATTTAGCATAAAATAATGCACCTAACCCAGGGGGATTTGAACCGAACGTTAATTTGTTTTGTATTATTGTTAAGGTATTCACGTTCATTGTCCTGCATAGATGTATCTTCCCATGGTTGTAACTTTCATGTACTAACTCCCTCTCAATTATATGATGCATCAATGGAAATATTTAAGCGATATATTTGTAGTGATGTAATTTGTTTTATATTCAATAGAGAAAACATCGATATATMWACATCACCAATGTTGAAATTTGAACATTAAAATCGTTRATTATTCGTACAAGTTGACTTTTTTATTATATTCTACATGAAAACATAGATATATCGATAATATTAACATAAAAAAAAAATTAACRTCAACAAAATCAAAATATTGATGTTTTGATTACGACATTMATTATAAATGCTTTGCAAAATCAAGATTCCATAAAAAGAGTGGTTTCAATGTTTTTAATGTTGATGCAATGCCAATTTAACGTGGTAATTTGACTCTGAATGTAGTAGTTCAAGGAGACATTTCTCCTCATGCTTAGGTTGCTCCCTTAACTAGGGCCAATTTTATGTAAATGAACATTCTCTAGTATGTAGCAACATCATCCAAAGATGTCCGATTATTTCTATTGTTCTAGGTTCTAGGTTTTGTTCTCATGCTTATGGTTCTTTGCTTTTATGAAACACAATTTTTGTAAAATGGTTTTTTAAACAAAGTTTAAAGGAAGCATATGTGTGAGTGGGTGTGTGTTCAACAACGCAGGTATTCCAATAGAGGACGAACACCTTTAGTAAGCACTCACACAACCAGATCAAATATCAACACACTGATATTTTGACTTGGTAAAACCCCTACGAGGAAACATCCATGACCCCAACCAATGTGGCCACTTGGAGCAATTTATTAATGCAAAATAAATTTACAGACAGATTTTACAACAGAGTTTCTCACAATCGATCATCGACAAATGACCCTCCCTACTCTTTAAATAGATATCATGGAACAATTGGGTGCTAAGCCACAGATCAATGTAGTCGTTAAGATCGAGGAGAATATGAACCGTTGGATTACTCTATGTCGGGAACATGGTGACCGCCAGATTTTCTAACTACAGATGCATACTAAAGAAACATACTAAGAAACACACTTTTACCTGATGATACAATAGACCAAGTTGATCTTAACTAACTCTTAAGTGTCTAAATATCATAACATCCCCCCTTAAGAACAACTTGTGATGAGATTGAAGGATTTGCAAAGATGACATAATAGGAGAAGGAAGGAGGCATTAGAGCCTATCCCCCCTTAATGACAACTTCTTGAACTCCTAACATAGATCGAAGTTTGGAAAGCTTCGCTTATGTAAGAGACTTTGTGAAAATTTTTGCAACTTGATATTTTGTAGGGCAGAAGAGCACTTCAATATATCGATCATGAATGAATTTTCTAATGAAGTGCATGTGTAGCTCAATGTGTTTTTTGCGTTGATGTTGAACTGGATCTTTGGTGAGCTTGATGGCACTCTAATTGTCACACCAAAGGTTGTTCAGATGCTGATACTAGAATCCAAACTCTAAAAGGATCTGTCGAAGCCACGTGGATTCTTGACTTGCATTAACTATTGCTCGGTACTTTGCTTCTGCTGAAGAAAGATCAATAGTTTGTTGTTTCTTACAGACCCAAGTGATAGGTCCCGAACCAAGGTTGAAAACATAACCTGCAGTAGACTTCCGATCATCAAGGTCGTCGGCCCAATCTGAATCGGTGAATCCAACCAATAAAGGAGTCCCCCCTTAACTATAATGTATCATGAACTGAATTGTACCCCAGACATACCAAAGTATTCTTTTAGTTGCGTTCCAATGACTTCCATGGGGAGTTTGCATATACCGGGCAACAAGACCAACAACAAAGGAAAGATCTGGATGGGTATGAGTCAAGTATAAGAGGTTACCAACTAACTAATGGTACAAAGTGGCATCAACTTCAAGAGAAGTACAGGTGGAAGCAAGCTTGACTCTAGAATGGAAGGGAGAAAGGGGTTGGTTTACAATCTTCCATGTGAAAGCGATGAAAAAGGTCACAAGCATACTTATACTGGGAAAGAAAAATACCTTATTTGGTTTTCAAAACTTGGAGGCCAAGGAAATAGTGCAAAAGGCCTAAGTCTATCATTTCAAATTTCTTCTTGAGGCTGGTTTTCACATGGTTTAAAAGTTTTGAGTCACTACCAGTAAGGATAAGGTCATCAACATAAAGGACAAGGATTATGAGATGTCTTCCTACTTTCTTGGTATAGACATTAGAATCAGAATGACATTTAGAAAAGTTGGTGTCAAGAAGAAAGTTGTCCATTTTGGAATACCAAGCTCGAGGATCTTGCTTAAGGCCATAAAGAGATTTCTTAAGGCAACAAACAAGGCTAGAGTCAATCTAGACATAGCTAAGAGGTTCTTCCATGTAGATTTCTTCTTACAAATCTCTATGCAAGAAGGTGGATTTAACATCCATCTGATGGACCTCCAATTTATGTGAGGCAACGAGGGAAAGAACAAGGCAGATGGAATTCATTTTGGAGAGAAGGGAAAAGGTTTCATTGTAGTCAATTCCTTCAACTTGGGAGAATCCTTTGGCAACTAATCGAGCCTCATGTCTTTCAACACTTCCATCTGATGCATACTTAGTTTTGTAGACCCATTTACATATGATAAGTTTTATTCCTTTTGGAAGAGGTACAACATCCCAAGTATCGTTTTCCATTGAAGAATGATACTCTTCATTCATTATTGTATCCCAATCTGGATGACCTGAAGCTTCTGTAAATGTCTCTGGATTATGAGTCTTTGAAACTTGAGCCAAAAGAGAAGAGGCTCATTGGAACTATGAATGTGTTTGACACTGATCTGAAGGATCATCGACAAGATCACCAGTTGCTTCTCGTGTTGAACAGACCCATCCAGGAAGCGGTGGTGTTGGTGTTGGTGTTGGTTCAAGTTCAATGGACTCATCTGGAGGAAGGTGAGCATGCAGAGGTGGATTTCCATCCTCACTGTAATCATCTAAAGAAGAAACCAGAATGTGAACATAAGAAGGCACAAACGTCGAAGATGGATCGCAGGTCAAAGAAGGCACAAACATCGAATTAGGCTCGCAGGCCAAGACATTTTCATCAAATTTAACATCTCTTCTAATAATAATTTCATTAAAATGTGATTGAAGAAGTTTGTAACCTTTGACATCTTCAAAATAACCAACAAATATACACTTCTCACTTTTAGGCTGCAATGCTTTCCTTTTTTCATTAGGAATGTGAGTCCATGTTACAATGTCAAATACACGGAAGTGACTTACATCTAGCTTAAGTTTATTCCATGCTTCTTTCAGTGTTATATTTTTAAGAGCCTTTGTGGGAGTACAATTTACTATGTAATTTGCACAGTTAATGACTTTCGCCCAATACTTTAGACTTGATCCCTTAGATTGGATCATACAATTAGCCATTTCTTTTAAAGTGTGGTTATTTCTTTCAACAACACCATTTTGTTGTGGTGTATATGGAATAGTGTGTTGCATTTAGATGCCCAGTGTAGTGCAGTAACTTGTAAATTGATTGTTCACATATTCACCTCCATTATATGTTCTTAATATTTGAAGTTGATGTCCATATTGGTTTTCCACAAGGGCCTCGTAAGCCAAGAAGTTGTCAAAAACTAAACTCTTAAGTTTTAAGAAGTAAACCCAAGTGTGTCTAGAAAAGTCGTCAATGAAAGTTAAGAAATACTTTCACCCAGAAAAAGAAGGAGAAGAAAGTGGACCACACAACTCACTGTGAACAAGCTGCAAAGGGGTCGAGGCGTGCCAAGAGGCACGTTTCTCAAAATTGTCTCGATGATGTTTGTTGAGAACACAATCGACACAAACATCATCTCTACATGAAACTAGAGGAAGACCATTCACCATATGTTGATTACATAGTTGTTGCAATGAACAATAGTTTAGATGACCAAACCGCTCATGCCAAAGTTTGTTCAAGTCCTCGCTATGAGCAACAAAAACTGATGGAAAATATGATGACCCAAAGTTGTCAAAATTGTACAACCTGGTAATATCATTAGCAATTTCAATTGCAAGAACATGCTAAGGATCTGTTAGATCCTTGATTACAACTTGGCGAGGTGAAAACTCTATGGTTTTACCTTCACCTAAATGAGTGATTTGATATACTGATAGAAGCTTGCAAGAAAGACTTGGAACACATAATACATTATTAAAATGACCATTATCTACTTGAATTGTTTCGGACCCTACAACGCTAAGAGATCTATCACCACCAACAAATATTTTCTTGGTGTTACATTAATTTAGGGTAGAAATATGTCTTTATCCTTAACCATATGATAAGATGCTCCATATTCAATAAGCTACTCATAAGAAGAAGAAGTAGAAGTTGCATTGAAGGAGAAACCATAAGCATAAAGTGCATGTCCATGAGAAGAAGAAGAAGAATTATAATCAATATTGTTGTTGTGCATCTTCATCATTGCTTCTAAAGCTGTCATCTTCTTAAAACATTTGGACTCAACGTGACCATCTTTCCCACAAAATTTGCAATGTATGCTAGTCTTCTTACTTTTAGATTTTTCTCCTTTGTCACCATTAGGAGCGGAAGCTGGCTGAGTGGGTTTGGGACCCTTGTTTTGCTTGTTGTTGTGGTGAGGATGTTGCATCTTGGAATTTTTGGATTTATCTTTCTACTGGGCCACTAAGGCTTTGATGGAGGTACCTGCAATGCTTATCACTCCAAGTTGCACAAGATTATCTTGCTCTCTAATCAAAGTATCACAAAATGACTCAAGAGAGGGATTTTTATAAGCATTCCCTAGAGCTTCTTTGGTGGCATAGAAGGTAGATACAAACAATGAATATGCACTACCAAGCTTAGCAAGAATAATATATATACAACGCTCTTCTTCCAAATTTATGTTACATTTTGCACATAAAAGTCTAAGTGTTTTGAACTGAGATAAATAGTCTTCAATGCAAGAAGAATAATTTGGACTTAAATTCATCATCTGATTTTCCCAAGCTTCATCAAGGTCATCAATTCCTTGAAAGTGAAACCTTAAATCAAGAAAAATGGACATTTCAATCAATCCACGTGCTTCATCATTTTTATTTGCTCATTTGATTTTATTTTCATCATCAGTAGGTTCTAGTTCTTTTCCCAAGGTAATCTAGTACAATCACTTACTTCTTAATAAATCCTCCATATGGGATTTTCATTGGAAGTAGTTGGTGTTGGTAAGCAAAAGATCATTAGAAGAAGACATATTAAACATGCATATAATATGGATTTAATAACTGAAATTGATTTTATGGATTGAAAGATCTTGAAAAATTAGGTTGTTTAAAAAAAATGGCACTCGAAACGGACTTCGGATGTGAAAGTTATGCCCTTTTGAAAAAATGCATAAACGGTAACCAAAGAGCCATGTGGCAAGTAGAAGTTGGTCCACATGGTGATAACCCTCCCAATAACCTCACTTTTACAAATAAGTTGCTTATGAAGTGACCCACTTTTATAGAATAAGTGATGATTACTTTTACAATGAAGTTACTTTATAAAGGAAAGTTGTATGCAAAATAAATAACTTTAAAATAAAACATTAAAGCTACTTATAGTGGTTCAATTTTATAATTGAAGTGAAATACACTTTATAATAGATGCATGAACTTTTTCAAAGAAAGTAACAAAACAATATTTGAACTCAAAACCTCTTACTTAATAAAACAAGTTTTAACCAAGTGAACTAGTGCAAAACATATTATATTGTTTAGAAGGAGGATTGTTGTTGTTGTTGTTGTGGAAGACGGCCTTGGAGAGTGTGCTCATAAAAAACTATTTTCACACAAGAAACAAGTTTTGCTTCTCGATGACAACAAGGGTTAGATCTCAGTTAGCTTACCTAGAAAATGCAATTTTCTATATATTTCTGATTTATTGAGATCTCATAGAGCGCATGACAAAAAACATACGTAGATAGGAAAACCCTTTCCAATATGTTTATGATTTTTCGAGATCGCACATGGCGCGGGGCAAAGAGTATACATAGATCCAAAAAAGTAGCAACCCAGAAATAAAAAAACAGAAAATAGAAATAATAACTCTGCAAAAATTTAAAAGGGCATATTCAAGATTTATACCTCCAGATCTAATTGAAATGGTCGTATCTTGGGAAAATAGAAACCTTTTCGAGTGAAACGAAAATCGATCTTGACTAGAACGAGCACTCCATACGCAATGGAACATTCCTCTCAGCCTAGAAATGTATGGAAATGGAGGAAACCAGAGATGAGGCAACACGACTTCACGATCTTGATCTACAAGGGGAGTGAGTCTTCATATGTGTTTTGACACCATGTTCGACAACATAGGTATTATAATAGAGGACGAACACCTTCAATAACCACTCACACAAATAGATCAAAGATTAACACATCGTTATTTTGACATGGTAAAACCCCTATGGGGAAACATCCACAGCCCCATCCAACGTGGCCACTTGGAGCAATTTATTAATGCAAAAGAAATTCACAGAGAGATTTTACAAGAGAGTTTATCACAATCGATCATCGACAGATGACCCTCCATGTTCTTTAAATAGAGATCATGGACCAATAAGGTGTTAAGACACAGATCAATGTAGTCATTAAGATCGAGGGGAATATGAACTGTCAGATCACTCTATGTCAAGAACATATCATGACTGTTGGATTTCCTAACTATAAATGCATACTAAAGAAAATACTAAGAAACACACTTTTACCTAACGACACAATAGACCAAATTGATTTTAAATAACTCCAAAGTGTCTAAATATCCTAACAATGTGAGTGTGTGAATGTTTTGTAAATGAACATTCTCTAGTATGTAGAAACCTCATCCAAGGATGCCTGATGATCTCTATCGTTCTAGGATCTAGGTTTTTTGCTTGTGCTTGTGGTTCTCTGCTTTTATGCAACACATTTTTTTGTAAAATGGTTTTTTAAATAGATTTTAAAGCAAACATTGTGTATGTGTGTGTGTAAAGAAAAAATACAGCTTTTATATTTGAAATAGAAAGAAGCTACATTCAAAATGTGTCAGAAAAATACTATTGTATATCTAATTTTGTTCCAACATATGCCTATTTTTTTTTACATTATCATATATGATCCTATGCATATATCAAAAAAGGGGTGTAACCCTTCATCAAAGAAGTAAAGGAAAGTTTTCAAATATAACAAACCATCCACGAGTCCTCAACGAGAGATAGAAGGATGGAAATCCAACATGTTTCTATTCATAAAATGAAAACAAAATTATAAAATGGATGTAGATATCCCTTCCACCATGTGTTCCTTCATCAAGAGTGAATGCAACATTACCAAAAGATAATGACATTCTCTTCAACAAAATTGCATTGGCATCATTGACATCAACATGAGCTTATATACCAACAAGTTGACCCATCAAGGATTGAAGATTATTAACACAATTAATAACCCTCCACGTTTTGACTTCTTCAAGTCAAACAATTGTTGTTTCACCAAAATTTTAACATTCTAGGATTTCAAGCCAAATGTGTTTTCCAAAGAACCCCAAACTTCCTTGGATGTCTTTGTTAAATTCATTAGGTGAGCTTGAGAATCCAAGTGACCAAATTCAATGAGTGCCAAGCCCATGATTTCTTTCACTTCCCACTTCATTGATTCATTGATAGTGGTGGTTTTTTTTCTTTGCCATCAACAATATTCCACAAACCCCTTTTGACCACGTGACACTATGTTTTAATTTTCCTTCTACAAAATCCCAAACTTCCATGGATGTCTTTATTAAATCACTAGGTGAAGTTGACAATCCAAGAGACCCAATGCCATGAGTGCTAAGCCCATGATTTCTTTCACTTCCCACTTCACTAATCCATCAACAATGGTGGTTTCCATTCTTTCCCATCAATAATCTTCCACAAATCCCTTTTGTCTAGGCAACACTACATTTTCACTTACCATGTATGAAATTTCTCACCTACAAATTCTCTACAACTCTTTTAGTACGAAATTGTACCAATTTCATCTAATCAAGTTATAAAACCACAAGGAAAGAGACAACTACATCAACAATAAGATCAAAATAAGAGTATAAAAACAAATCATTTTTTTACTAAAACCGTAATGTGCTTGCCAATTTGTCATAAAAAGATCTTAGATTCCAACAACTACTTTGCTTCACTTCTCGTAAATCTGGTCAATTTACCTAATGATATGTAACTCTTTTTCATGAGAGAGATTAGAGTTGTTCAAATGGCTATGATACCATTCTTATTTTTTAGAATTAGTAGCAAGCATAAACAAACAATGCAAAATTACAAATGACAAATTTTATTCATTTCTTCATAGTTCAAGTAGGTATGCACCATTTATACAAATTGGTATATAGAGCAGCCACTTTAACATTCTAAAATCTATTATCTAATCATCCTTAATTTGCCTTGATAGTTAACTAACCAATCCTCTAAAATATGTTCACAATAATTGAATCAATAAACACTTACTAAAGGAACTTAAACTTACTAACTATACATGATTAAAATTGAACCAATATTGAGTTCTTCAATAAGGATGTGTTGTTATATTGTCATCACTCTACTGCTTATTCATAAAATATGAGAGATTTTACAATATAAAACATGTTTTTAGTAGCTTTCCACTTGAGCCTTTTTTATTTTGAGTTTCTATATTCACAAGTCACAAATCCTTTATTCTTCTTGTCCCTCTCTCACAACTTTGGGTTGCCACATACATATGTTGTGAAATATCCATTATTTTAGCCTCTATCATGGATCTTTGAGTCTCTACCAACACATGTTGTGAATGTGTTGTTCTATCTCTTTTCTATTCTCTTCATCTAAAGAAGAAGGGCCTCCCTTTTCTCCTCCTTGTACTTCTTCCTTGGTAACAATATTGTTTTCCAGTTGCCCATTCCATGGTTGTTAGGTAGTTAGGACCATGTGGTGTGAACATGGATTTTTCCTCTCCATTTTATAATCCTTTATAACATGAAATCATGGTTTCGTGTTACACAACTAATGACAATGTAGTAGGCATGTCCACCATCAACAACCTCAAAATGCATTGTGTCCCCAAGACATTATGGTGGATAAAGTGCAACACTAGGTGGCCCTTAAAAATGAATAGCAAAAAAGAGGGTAATAGAGTTGGAATATGATGCCAACTCCCATAATGATGCCTTCAAAGAGTCTCCAATGCCCATCCAACATACTATCACTTTTCTATCTCCCATTGCTCATGGGCCCATTGAGAAAATTCACTTGGTCACTTCTATCCTTAAGAGAATTCAAGAATTATTTTGGCTTGTCATAGAGGAGAAAGAAAATCTATATATAAAGGCATGGACTTTGTCTTCGCACTTAGATGATTTAACAAACTTATAGTACAAGGAAAACACCTTCTAGTGGAGGTTTTTAATGTTACAAGAGTGGACAAAATGATAAAAAAAAAATCTTTGTATTTTGTAGCGAAGGTCGTAGTGGAGATTTGACAAATTTCCACTATAACTAAAAATTTTGGGTGGTCAAAGGTTCTAGCGGAGGTTTTTATTGTTGTGCTTATATCAATATGGTGCACTCGTGCATTAGTTATATATAATACACATTGATACACTACTAAATGATATGCACAAGTGCTTCAAAAATACATATACTAAGCACTGTTGCGTGCAACATATTTTTGAATCCTCGATGCATATTTTAGACATTGAAAGCATTGGGGCACTTTTATCAATAAAACACACTAGTGCGCCCTATCTTGATATGCACGAAGGCTTTACAGAAAAATATTACACACAATTGCATATTATATATATTATAAAGCCTCAATGCATAGTTTATATAATGAAAGCACCAATGTGTATTTCATATATAAAAGAACTGATGTGTATATTATCTTGTGCATCGTAAATTTAGGTAACAATAACATGAACAATAATGCCAATAGTAATGGTATCATTGAAGGATGCAATGCTTTTGTTGTTGTTAGGAACATCGATGCTCTTAATACATTTTGCTTGCATTAGTGCATGATACTCATTTAAATGCACCAATACGTAAGTAGGTATAAACCACACCATTGAGTTTAAATGAATATAATGAAGTGATATGTTTTAGTGATGAATTTTTCCACGTTGTAGCTATGCAAATGTAGCTTCTTGTTTTTTTTTTTACAAAATGTCAATTAATCATCAAAAAACGAATATTTTTTTATAATATAATATTGATTTTTATATTTTAATTATTGTGTTTAGATATAATCATTGCATTAATATGTTGTATCATTTAAACAAATATGCCAATTGATTACACCTCTATTTATTGTAACGATGGAGATCATCCATATATTTAATCAACAACAAAAAATCTTATGACACTGGACAATGCAATAGAATAAGAAATTCATTTTATTATATATGAATAAGAGATCCTTCATTATACAAAGTGGGACAACATAAAGGTCCATGATATTCAAAACATCAATAAATAATTGTTATAGTTATTGGTAACATGTCGTCATTCAGTTCGGTCAATATGTCCACATTAAACAACATGTCTTGTTTTCACAAACAAACATTCCAAAGTATACAACTTGTGATAACATACAATTTCGATGATCATCATCCATCACTTGAACTACTGCCATTGCTTGAGTTGCTCGCATGCCTCGTTTCTCATCACTTGCAAGGGATATTGTACTTAGGTTATATGGAATGTTTTGTTGATTGGTTTGAGTTTGATAGTGAGCCTCTTCATGTCCTATCTACACACATAGAAATAAAGTGTAATGAGTATATCTACATTTATAGTATAATATACATGATTGTGTAAATCTAAAAGTGTATCATAACTACAATTGTTTCATAAACAATACACATTCTTTCAAAACCATGGTTCAAGTCATCTCTCAAGATATATTATGTTGGATCCACTCTATACTTTGTTTCCTACAAATTTTATATGCCATGACAAAGCATATATATAATCAAAGGTTTCTTGTTGTTCAAGTAATGATAAAATAAGGTAAGTAAACAACATAACTACTTACCAATTATTCAATCAACCCTTAATACTTCAACATATGTGCACAACCCATATTTAATCCAATGTGAATCAAATGTTCGAATGACTCTTCTTTATATGTTAGCACCTATTAGAAAACATCCATAGATAATTGTAAATCAATTAAAATATATACATTACAACAAAAATGAAATCTTAAGTAAGGAAAATACATTAAGTACCCACAAACTTTGACATATGTCTTGTTGTCCCATCTTTTGTGCTAAATGGATTTCATTCTATTCTTTTTTCTACAACAACAAAACGATTGAAAATTAATATTCCATGTGATCTCTTTACACAGAAAAAATCAATGAATACATATGTTTGATGCACGTTGTTGTTGGGATGGTTCCTCTTTTTATGCAATCATGCTCATTTCTTTGACCATCTCCTTGTACACTTTTTTTGACATCCCTATTGGCATGTTTCATATATCATCTTGATTGTCCTTTGTAATTCTTTTAATCCTTCCAAAAAGTGAAAAAAATAATAAAAAGATTAATTAATACACTAGTACAAAATGGGTAATTAGTGACTACGTGACCAAAAAAGTTAGTCACGACAGTTTTATACTACTAAATTGGAGCAATTTTAAGTGACACAACTAAAAATGACTAACTAAATGACCAATTTAGTCTAGGGATAAAAATACGACTACATAACAACTACATGAATATGAATTAGTAGTATTTCTACCGATGACCACTACCACTTAAGTGATCGATTTGAATTTTGTACTTGATTTTATATGATTAATTTGATCATTATATAAAATTCATCTCAATGGCCTTAATTGATGAGTTCGTAATTAATTAATGTGGGAATATACAAATCCTTGGCTAGCCAATCCCATTCGAGGGCATTATCCTAAGAGCTTTCATAAGGTTCGATGGCACATTCAAACGAGGGAGGGGTGTGGGCATATACATCTTTTGGTTTCAAGATGCTAATAATTAGTGTAATTCATATTTGCCTTAATATGAATTCATGTAACCCTGGTATTTTCACAATGAACTAAGCGATGTCCATGGAGCCCACGCGATGAAACCTGGAATAGTGTAGTTGGCGCCAAGATTATTTGATGTGGGACATCATTGTGCCTATAAGTTAATATAAAATGTAGTTATAAAAAAATAAGTTATATATAAATATAAAACTACATGGATGGGGTTGAAGGAGGACCATGTATGGCATTAGGGGCCTTGACTCTGACTATAGGCGGTTTTGGGTGGATCATGCAATCTACTATTAGCGGTTGGGTCGAGCAGGAAGAATTACTAAACTACTCTATGGATCCTTTAGAGGGTGTGGATATATCTGGATCGCCAGCTCACACTCATGCAAATCATGAGCTCGACATGTCTTACGCGAGACTCGATAGTGGGTATGTTTTTTCAGGAGGTTTAGGTTCCTTGTCGGGGTTGCTATTAGGTTCCCCCTTTTCCATTGGTATCTCTTCGAATAATTCCTCTACTGTGAACATGGGCGGTACTTTTAGTCCAAGTTCGTTGTTGGAGACATCACAGGTGTAGTTTGGACCTTTCTAGACCTACATGTTATCCTCATGGGCAAACTCATCTCTGGCAAAATAGGTTTGGACCCTCGGGCATTAGAGCCAGGGAGATCGAGGTTTTCTGTAGCAAGGTGGAGTATCATATTTTTTTTTCTCTGAGGAAATTCCCCTCGCAAGGCTCCCTTCTTTGAATATTCTAGAGGTTTTATGTAACTCGTCATGGGGTTTTTCAGATCCTTTTATGATAGTTGAATTCTCGTACTCACTACCGGTGCATACACAACCCTCCATTTTGCTTTCCGTTGAAGTTGGGTCGAGGATTTATTTTGATCTTTTGTTCTACTGGGGTCGTGAACCAGACTGGTTCCCATGGTGTTCCGGTAAGCACACGTAAGAGAAAAAACAAGAGTTTAAACCCAAAAAGGGGACATGATCGTATGGTTCTAGGAGAGGACATTACAATGGCCCAATTTTTGGATCTATCAGCTACAACAGTGGAGGGTAACGCGAGGGGTAGGAGGTTCAATGCAAAAAACCTAAAGGATTGGGCAACCTCTTCTTGGGAGGGTGTGCTAGGATATGTGCTAGCGGTAAAAATCCTGGCAAGGGTTGGTTTGTGTTCAAATTTCTAAAAGCGAAAGATGAACTTTAGGCCCTTAAGTCCCCATGGAGTGTAGACTCAACCCCAGTTTTCTTCAAGCTCTGGACTCCACTTTTCGATGTCGGACAGGAATGCCTAGATGTGGTACCCATTTGGGTACGTCTCCCTTTCCTTCCTTTATAGTTTTGGTCGAAGGAGATTTTCAAGATTATTGGGAATACCCTCGGAACCTTTCTGGATGCTGACATGTCTTTCCTGGCCACAACTGAATATGTGATGGCTTGTATTTTGGTCCAAATAAATCTGTGGGAAGGGTTGGCGAAAAACATTGAGCTGGTTTAAGGAGGCAAAACTTACAAACAACAGTTGGACTATGAAGGTGTTCCTTTTAGATGCAGAAGGTGCCACAAGCAAGGGCATGTGGTGAGTCGATGCTCATTACCTTTTAGACCCAGAAATTAGAAGCAATATCCAACAGTGACTAGCGCGTGTTGGGTATGTGTTATATTCTTTACACGACT
>ML815823.1:254161-273185 GCA_009831015.1 Picea engelmannii
ATTATAAATGCTTTGCAAAATCAAGATTCCATAAAAAGAGTGGTTTCAATGTTTTTAATGTTGATGCAATGCCAATTTAACGTGGTAATTTGACTCTGAATGTAGTAGTTCAAGGAGACATTTCTCCTCATGCTTAGGTTGCTCCCTTAACTAGGGCCAATTTTATGTAAATGAACATTCTCTAGTATGTAGCAACATCATCCAAAGATGTCCGATTATTTCTATTGTTCTAGGTTCTAGGTTTTGTTCTCATGCTTATGGTTCTTTGCTTTTATGAAACACAATTTTTGTAAAATGGTTTTTTAAACAAAGTTTAAAGGAAGCATATGTGTGAGTGGGTGTGTGTTCAACAACGCAGGTATTCCAATAGAGGACGAACACCTTTAGTAAGCACTCACACAACCAGATCAAATATCAACACACTGATATTTTGACTTGGTAAAACCCCTACGAGGAAACATCCATGACCCCAACCAATGTGGCCACTTGGAGCAATTTATTAATGCAAAATAAATTTACAGACAGATTTTACAACAGAGTTTCTCACAATCGATCATCGACAAATGACCCTCCCTACTCTTTAAATAGATATCATGGAACAATTGGGTGCTAAGCCACAGATCAATGTAGTCGTTAAGATCGAGGAGAATATGAACCGTTGGATTACTCTATGTCGGGAACATGGTGACCGCCAGATTTTCTAACTACAGATGCATACTAAAGAAACATACTAAGAAACACACTTTTACCTGATGATACAATAGACCAAGTTGATCTTAACTAACTCTTAAGTGTCTAAATATCATAACATCCCCCCTTAAGAACAACTTGTGATGAGATTGAAGGATTTGCAAAGATGACATAATAGGAGAAGGAAGGAGGCATTAGAGCCTATCCCCCCTTAATGACAACTTCTTGAACTCCTAACATAGATCGAAGTTTGGAAAGCTTCGCTTATGTAAGAGACTTTGTGAAAATTTTTGCAACTTGATATTTTGTAGGGCAGAAGAGCACTTCAATATATCGATCATGAATGAATTTTCTAATGAAGTGCATGTGTAGCTCAATGTGTTTTTTGCGTTGATGTTGAACTGGATCTTTGGTGAGCTTGATGGCACTCTAATTGTCACACCAAAGGTTGTTCAGATGCTGATACTAGAATCCAAACTCTAAAAGGATCTGTCGAAGCCACGTGGATTCTTGACTTGCATTAACTATTGCTCGGTACTTTGCTTCTGCTGAAGAAAGATCAATAGTTTGTTGTTTCTTACAGACCCAAGTGATAGGTCCCGAACCAAGGTTGAAAACATAACCTGCAGTAGACTTCCGATCATCAAGGTCGTCGGCCCAATCTGAATCGGTGAATCCAACCAATAAAGGAGTCCCCCCTTAACTATAATGTATCATGAACTGAATTGTACCCCAGACATACCAAAGTATTCTTTTAGTTGCGTTCCAATGACTTCCATGGGGAGTTTGCATATACCGGGCAACAAGACCAACAACAAAGGAAAGATCTGGATGGGTATGAGTCAAGTATAAGAGGTTACCAACTAACTAATGGTACAAAGTGGCATCAACTTCAAGAGAAGTACAGGTGGAAGCAAGCTTGACTCTAGAATGGAAGGGAGAAAGGGGTTGGTTTACAATCTTCCATGTGAAAGCGATGAAAAAGGTCACAAGCATACTTATACTGGGAAAGAAAAATACCTTATTTGGTTTTCAAAACTTGGAGGCCAAGGAAATAGTGCAAAAGGCCTAAGTCTATCATTTCAAATTTCTTCTTGAGGCTGGTTTTCACATGGTTTAAAAGTTTTGAGTCACTACCAGTAAGGATAAGGTCATCAACATAAAGGACAAGGATTATGAGATGTCTTCCTACTTTCTTGGTATAGACATTAGAATCAGAATGACATTTAGAAAAGTTGGTGTCAAGAAGAAAGTTGTCCATTTTGGAATACCAAGCTCGAGGATCTTGCTTAAGGCCATAAAGAGATTTCTTAAGGCAACAAACAAGGCTAGAGTCAATCTAGACATAGCTAAGAGGTTCTTCCATGTAGATTTCTTCTTACAAATCTCTATGCAAGAAGGTGGATTTAACATCCATCTGATGGACCTCCAATTTATGTGAGGCAACGAGGGAAAGAACAAGGCAGATGGAATTCATTTTGGAGAGAAGGGAAAAGGTTTCATTGTAGTCAATTCCTTCAACTTGGGAGAATCCTTTGGCAACTAATCGAGCCTCATGTCTTTCAACACTTCCATCTGATGCATACTTAGTTTTGTAGACCCATTTACATATGATAAGTTTTATTCCTTTTGGAAGAGGTACAACATCCCAAGTATCGTTTTCCATTGAAGAATGATACTCTTCATTCATTATTGTATCCCAATCTGGATGACCTGAAGCTTCTGTAAATGTCTCTGGATTATGAGTCTTTGAAACTTGAGCCAAAAGAGAAGAGGCTCATTGGAACTATGAATGTGTTTGACACTGATCTGAAGGATCATCGACAAGATCACCAGTTGCTTCTCGTGTTGAACAGACCCATCCAGGAAGCGGTGGTGTTGGTGTTGGTGTTGGTTCAAGTTCAATGGACTCATCTGGAGGAAGGTGAGCATGCAGAGGTGGATTTCCATCCTCACTGTAATCATCTAAAGAAGAAACCAGAATGTGAACATAAGAAGGCACAAACGTCGAAGATGGATCGCAGGTCAAAGAAGGCACAAACATCGAATTAGGCTCGCAGGCCAAGACATTTTCATCAAATTTAACATCTCTTCTAATAATAATTTCATTAAAATGTGATTGAAGAAGTTTGTAACCTTTGACATCTTCAAAATAACCAACAAATATACACTTCTCACTTTTAGGCTGCAATGCTTTCCTTTTTTCATTAGGAATGTGAGTCCATGTTACAATGTCAAATACACGGAAGTGACTTACATCTAGCTTAAGTTTATTCCATGCTTCTTTCAGTGTTATATTTTTAAGAGCCTTTGTGGGAGTACAATTTACTATGTAATTTGCACAGTTAATGACTTTCGCCCAATACTTTAGACTTGATCCCTTAGATTGGATCATACAATTAGCCATTTCTTTTAAAGTGTGGTTATTTCTTTCAACAACACCATTTTGTTGTGGTGTATATGGAATAGTGTGTTGCATTTAGATGCCCAGTATAGTGCAATAACTTGTAAATTGATTGTTCACATATTCACCTCCATTATATGTTCTTAATATTTGAAGTTGATGTCCATATTGGTTTTCCACAAGGGCCTCATAAGCCAAGAAGTTGTCAAAAACTAAACTCTTAAGTTTTAAGAAGTAAACCCAAGTGTGTCTAGAAAAGTCATCAATGAAAGTTAAGAAATACTTTCACCCAGAAAAAGAAGGAGAAGAAAGTGGACCACACAACTCATTATGAACAAGCTGCAAAGGGGTCGAGGCGTGCCAAGAGGCACTTTTCTCAAAATTGTCTCGATGATGTTTGTTGAGAACACAATCGGCACAAACATCATCTCTACATGAAACTAGAGGAAGACCATTCACCATATGTTGATTACATAGTTGTTGCAATGAACGATAGTTTAGATGACCAAACCGCTCATGCTAAAGTTTGTTCAAGTCATCGCTATGAGCAACAAAAATTGATGGAAAATATGATGACACAAAGTAGTCAAAATTGTATAACCTGGTAATATCATTAGCAATTTCAATTGCAAGAACATGCTAAGGATCTGTTAGATCCTTGATTACAACTTGGCAAGGTGAAAACTCTATGGTTTTACCTTCACCTAAATGAGTGATTTGATATACTGATAGAAGCTTGCAAGAAAGACTTGGAACACATCATACATTATTAAAATGACCATTATCTACTTGAATTGTTTCGGACCCTACAACGCTAAGAGATCTATCATCACCAACAAATATTTTCTTGGTGTTACATTAATTTAGGGTAGAAATATGTCTTTATCCTTAACCATATGATAAGATGCTCCATATTCAATAAGCTACTCATAAGAAGAAGAAGTAGAAGTTGCATTGAAGGAGAAACCAGAAGCATAAAGTGCATGTCCATGAGAAGAAGAAGAAGAATTATAATCAATATTGTTGTTGTGCATCTTCATCATTGCTTCTAAAGTTGTCATCTTCTTAAAACATTTGGACTCAACGTGACCATCTTTCCCACAAAATTTGCAATGTATGCTAGTCTTCTTACTTTTAGATTTTTCTCCTTTGTCACCATTAGGAGTGGAAGCTGGCTGAGTGGGTTTGGGACCCTTGTTTTGCTTGTTGTTGTGGTGAGGATGTTGCATCTTGGAATTTTTGGATTTATCTTTCTACTGGGCCACTAAGGCTTTGGTGGAGGTACCTGCAATGCTTATCAGTCCAAGTTGCACAAGATTATCTTGCTTTCTAATCAAAGTATCACAAAATGACTCAAGAGAGGGATTTTTATAAGCATTCCCTAGAGCTTCTTTGGTGGCATAGAAGGTAGATACAAACAATGAATATGCACTACCAATCTTAGCAAGAATAATATATATACAACGCTCTTCTTCCAATTTTATGTTACATTTTGCACATAAAAGTCTAAGTGTTTTGAACTGAGATAAATAGTCTTCAATGCAAGAAGAATCATTTGGACTTAAATTCATCATCTGATTTTCTATTTGGTGGGCTCGAATAATATTGTGTTTACCAAACACAAATTAAAGTTTTTCCCAAGCTTCATCAAGGTCATCAATTCCTTGAAAGTGAAACCTTAAATCAAGAAAAATGGACATTTCAATCAATCCACGTGCTTCATCATTTTTATTTGCTCATTTGATTTTATTTTCATCATCAGTAGGTTCTAGTTCTTTTCCCAAGGTAATCTAGTACAATCACTTACTTCTTAATAAATCCTCCATATGGGATTTTCATTGGAAGTAGTTGGTGTTGGTAAGCAAAAGATCATTAGAAGAAGACATATTAAACATGCATATAATATGGATTTAATAACTGAAATTGATTTTATGGATTGAAAGATCTTGAAAAATTAGGTTGTTTAAAAAAAATGGCACTCGAAACGGACTTCGGATGTGAAAGTTATGCCCTTTTGAAAAAATGCATAAACGGTAACCAAAGAGCCATGTGGCAAGTAGAAGTTGGTCCACATGGTGATAACCCTCCCAATAACCTCACTTTTACAAATAAGTTGCTTATGAAGTGACCCACTTTTATAGAATAAGTGATGATTACTTTTACAATGAAGTTACTTTATAAAGGAAAGTTGTATGCAAAATAAATAACTTTAAAATAAAACATTAAAGCTACTTATAGTGGTTCAATTTTATAATTGAAGTGAAATACACTTTATAATAGATGCATGAACTTTTTCAAAGAAAGTAACAAAACAATATTTGAACTCAAAACCTCTTACTTAATAAAACAAGTTTTAACCAAGTGAACTAGTGCAAAACATATTATATTGTTTAGAAGGAGGATTGTTGTTGTTGTTGTTGTGGAAGACGGCCTTGGAGAGTGTGCTCATAAAAAACTATTTTCACACAAGAAACAAGTTTTGCTTCTCGATGACAACAAGGGTTAGATCTCAGTTAGCTTACCTAGAAAATGCAATTTTCTATATATTTCTGATTTATTGAGATCTCATAGAGCGCATGACAAAAAACATACGTAGATAGGAAAACCCTTTCCAATATGTTTATGATTTTTCGAGATCGCACATGGCGCGGGGCAAAGAGTATACATAGATCCAAAAAAGTAGCAACCCAGAAATAAAAAAACAGAAAATAGAAATAATAACTCTGCAAAAATTTAAAAGGGCATATTCAAGATTTATACCTCCAGATCTAATTGAAATGGTCGTATCTTGGGAAAATAGAAACCTTTTCGAGTGAAACGAAAATCGATCTTGACTAGAACGAGCACTCCATACGCAATGGAACATTCCTCTCAGCCTAGAAATGTATGGAAATGGAGGAAACCAGAGATGAGGCAACACGACTTCACGATCTTGATCTACAAGGGGAGTGAGTCTTCATATGTGTTTTGACACCATGTTCGACAACATAGGTATTATAATAGAGGACGAACACCTTCAATAACCACTCACACAAATAGATCAAAGATTAACACATCGTTATTTTGACATGGTAAAACCCCTATGGGGAAACATCCACAGCCCCATCCAACGTGGCCACTTGGAGCAATTTATTAATGCAAAAGAAATTCACAGAGAGATTTTACAAGAGAGTTTATCACAATCGATCATCGACAGATGACCCTCCATGTTCTTTAAATAGAGATCATGGACCAATAAGGTGTTAAGACACAGATCAATGTAGTCATTAAGATCGAGGGGAATATGAACTGTCAGATCACTCTATGTCAAGAACATATCATGACTGTTGGATTTCCTAACTATAAATGCATACTAAAGAAAATACTAAGAAACACACTTTTACCTAACGACACAATAGACCAAATTGATTTTAAATAACTCCAAAGTGTCTAAATATCCTAACAATGTGAGTGTGTGAATGTTTTGTAAATGAACATTCTCTAGTATGTAGAAACCTCATCCAAGGATGCCTGATGATCTCTATCGTTCTAGGATCTAGGTTTTTTGCTTGTGCTTGTGGTTCTCTGCTTTTATGCAACACATTTTTTTGTAAAATGGTTTTTTAAATAGATTTTAAAGCAAACATTGTGTATGTGTGTGTGTAAAGAAAAAATACAGCTTTTATATTTGAAATAGAAAGAAGCTACATTCAAAATGTGTCAGAAAAATACTATTGTATATCTAATTTTGTTCCAACATATGCCTATTTTTTTTTACATTATCATATATGATCCTATGCATATATCAAAAAAGGGGTGTAACCCTTCATCAAAGAAGTAAAGGAAAGTTTTCAAATATAACAAACCATCCACGAGTCCTCAACGAGAGATAGAAGGATGGAAATCCAACATGTTTCTATTCATAAAATGAAAACAAAATTATAAAATGGATGTAGATATCCCTTCCACCATGTGTTCCTTCATCAAGAGTGAATGCAACATTACCAAAAGATAATGACATTCTCTTCAACAAAATTGCATTGGCATCATTGACATCAACATGAGCTTATATACCAACAAGTTGACCCATCAAGGATTGAAGATTATTAACACAATTAATAACCCTCCACGTTTTGACTTCTTCAAGTCAAACAATTGTTGTTTCACCAAAATTTTAACATTCTAGGATTTCAAGCCAAATGTGTTTTCCAAAGAACCCCAAACTTCCTTGGATGTCTTTGTTAAATTCATTAGGTGAGCTTGAGAATCCAAGTGACCAAATTCAATGAGTGCCAAGCCCATGATTTCTTTCACTTCCCACTTCATTGATTCATTGATAGTGGTGGTTTTTTTTCTTTGCCATCAACAATATTCCACAAACCCCTTTTGACCACGTGACACTATGTTTTAATTTTCCTTCTACAAAATCCCAAACTTCCATGGATGTCTTTATTAAATCACTAGGTGAAGTTGACAATCCAAGAGACCCAATGCCATGAGTGCTAAGCCCATGATTTCTTTCACTTCCCACTTCACTAATCCATCAACAATGGTGGTTTCCATTCTTTCCCATCAATAATCTTCCACAAATCCCTTTTGTCTAGGCAACACTACATTTTCACTTACCATGTATGAAATTTCTCACCTACAAATTCTCTACAACTCTTTTAGTACGAAATTGTACCAATTTCATCTAATCAAGTTATAAAACCACAAGGAAAGAGACAACTACATCAACAATAAGATCAAAATAAGAGTATAAAAACAAATCATTTTTTTACTAAAACCGTAATGTGCTTGCCAATTTGTCATAAAAAGATCTTAGATTCCAACAACTACTTTGCTTCACTTCTCGTAAATCTGGTCAATTTACCTAATGATATGTAACTCTTTTTCATGAGAGAGATTAGAGTTGTTCAAATGGCTATGATACCATTCTTATTTTTTAGAATTAGTAGCAAGCATAAACAAACAATGCAAAATTACAAATGACAAATTTTATTCATTTCTTCATAGTTCAAGTAGGTATGCACCATTTATACAAATTGGTATATAGAGCAGCCACTTTAACATTCTAAAATCTATTATCTAATCATCCTTAATTTGCCTTGATAGTTAACTAACCAATCCTCTAAAATATGTTCACAATAATTGAATCAATAAACACTTACTAAAGGAACTTAAACTTACTAACTATACATGATTAAAATTGAACCAATATTGAGTTCTTCAATAAGGATGTGTTGTTATATTGTCATCACTCTACTGCTTATTCATAAAATATGAGAGATTTTACAATATAAAACATGTTTTTAGTAGCTTTCCACTTGAGCCTTTTTTATTTTGAGTTTCTATATTCACAAGTCACAAATCCTTTATTCTTCTTGTCCCTCTCTCACAACTTTGGGTTGCCACATACATATGTTGTGAAATATCCATTATTTTAGCCTCTATCATGGATCTTTGAGTCTCTACCAACACATGTTGTGAATGTGTTGTTCTATCTCTTTTCTATTCTCTTCATCTAAAGAAGAAGGGCCTCCCTTTTCTCCTCCTTGTACTTCTTCCTTGGTAACAATATTGTTTTCCAGTTGCCCATTCCATGGTTGTTAGGTAGTTAGGACCATGTGGTGTGAACATGGATTTTTCCTCTCCATTTTATAATCCTTTATAACATGAAATCATGGTTTCGTGTTACACAACTAATGACAATGTAGTAGGCATGTCCACCATCAACAACCTCAAAATGCATTGTGTCCCCAAGACATTATGGTGGATAAAGTGCAACACTAGGTGGCCCTTAAAAATGAATAGCAAAAAAGAGGGTAATAGAGTTGGAATATGATGCCAACTCCCATAATGATGCCTTCAAAGAGTCTCCAATGCCCATCCAACATACTATCACTTTTCTATCTCCCATTGCTCATGGGCCCATTGAGAAAATTCACTTGGTCACTTCTATCCTTAAGAGAATTCAAGAATTATTTTGGCTTGTCATAGAGGAGAAAGAAAATCTATATATAAAGGCATGGACTTTGTCTTCGCACTTAGATGATTTAACAAACTTATAGTACAAGGAAAACACCTTCTAGTGGAGGTTTTTAATGTTACAAGAGTGGACAAAATGATAAAAAAAAAATCTTTGTATTTTGTAGCGAAGGTCGTAGTGGAGATTTGACAAATTTCCACTATAACTAAAAATTTTGGGTGGTCAAAGGTTCTAGCGGAGGTTTTTATTGTTGTGCTTATATCAATATGGTGCACTCGTGCATTAGTTATATATAATACACATTGATACACTACTAAATGATATGCACAAGTGCTTCAAAAATACATATACTAAGCACTGTTGCGTGCAACATATTTTTGAATCCTCGATGCATATTTTAGACATTGAAAGCATTGGGGCACTTTTATCAATAAAACACACTAGTGCGCCCTATCTTGATATGCACGAAGGCTTTACAGAAAAATATTACACACAATTGCATATTATATATATTATAAAGCCTCAATGCATAGTTTATATAATGAAAGCACCAATGTGTATTTCATATATAAAAGAACTGATGTGTATATTATCTTGTGCATCGTAAATTTAGGTAACAATAACATGAACAATAATGCCAATAGTAATGGTATCATTGAAGGATGCAATGCTTTTGTTGTTGTTAGGAACATCGATGCTCTTAATACATTTTGCTTGCATTAGTGCATGATACTCATTTAAATGCACCAATACGTAAGTAGGTATAAACCACACCATTGAGTTTAAATGAATATAATGAAGTGATATGTTTTAGTGATGAATTTTTCCACGTTGTAGCTATGCAAATGTAGCTTCTTGTTTTTTTTTTTACAAAATGTCAATTAATCATCAAAAAACGAATATTTTTTTATAATATAATATTGATTTTTATATTTTAATTATTGTGTTTAGATATAATCATTGCATTAATATGTTGTATCATTTAAACAAATATGCCAATTGATTACACCTCTATTTATTGTAACGATGGAGATCATCCATATATTTAATCAACAACAAAAAATCTTATGACACTGGACAATGCAATAGAATAAGAAATTCATTTTATTATATATGAATAAGAGATCCTTCATTATACAAAGTGGGACAACATAAAGGTCCATGATATTCAAAACATCAATAAATAATTGTTATAGTTATTGGTAACATGTCGTCATTCAGTTCGGTCAATATGTCCACATTAAACAACATGTCTTGTTTTCACAAACAAACATTCCAAAGTATACAACTTGTGATAACATACAATTTCGATGATCATCATCCATCACTTGAACTACTGCCATTGCTTGAGTTGCTCGCATGCCTCGTTTCTCATCACTTGCAAGGGATATTGTACTTAGGTTATATGGAATGTTTTGTTGATTGGTTTGAGTTTGATAGTGAGCCTCTTCATGTCCTATCTACACACATAGAAATAAAGTGTAATGAGTATATCTACATTTATAGTATAATATACATGATTGTGTAAATCTAAAAGTGTATCATAACTACAATTGTTTCATAAACAATACACATTCTTTCAAAACCATGGTTCAAGTCATCTCTCAAGATATATTATGTTGGATCCACTCTATACTTTGTTTCCTACAAATTTTATATGCCATGACAAAGCATATATATAATCAAAGGTTTCTTGTTGTTCAAGTAATGATAAAATAAGGTAAGTAAACAACATAACTACTTACCAATTATTCAATCAACCCTTAATACTTCAACATATGTGCACAACCCATATTTAATCCAATGTGAATCAAATGTTCGAATGACTCTTCTTTATATGTTAGCACCTATTAGAAAACATCCATAGATAATTGTAAATCAATTAAAATATATACATTACAACAAAAATGAAATCTTAAGTAAGGAAAATACATTAAGTACCCACAAACTTTGACATATGTCTTGTTGTCCCATCTTTTGTGCTAAATGGATTTCATTCTATTCTTTTTTCTACAACAACAAAACGATTGAAAATTAATATTCCATGTGATCTCTTTACACAGAAAAAATCAATGAATACATATGTTTGATGCACGTTGTTGTTGGGATGGTTCCTCTTTTTATGCAATCATGCTCATTTCTTTGACCATCTCCTTGTACACTTTTTTTGACATCCCTATTGGCATGTTTCATATATCATGTTGATTGTCCTTTGTAATTCTTTTAATCCTTCCAAAAAGTGAAAAACATAATAAAAAGATTAATTAATACACTAGTACAAAATGGGTAATTAGTGACTACGTGACCAAAAAAGTTAGTCACGACAGTTTTATACTACTAAATTAGAGCAATTTTAAGTGACACAACTAAAAATGACTAACTAAACGACCAATTTAGTCTAGGGATAAAAAAATACGACTACATAACAACTACATGAATATGAATTAGTAGTATTTCTACCGATGACCACTACCACTTAAGTGATCGATTTGAATTTTGTGCTTGATTTTATATGATTAATTTGATCATTATATAAAATTCATCTCAATGGCCTTAATTGATGAGTGCGTAATTAATTAATGTGGGAATATACAAATCCTTGGCTAGCCAATCCCATTCGAGGGCATTATTCTAAGAGCTTTCATAAGGTTCGATGGCACATTCAAACGGGGGAGGGGTGTGGGCATATACATCTTTTGGTTTCAAGATGCTAATAATTAGTGTAATTCATATTTGCCTTAATACGAATTCATGTAACCCTGGTATTTTCAAAATGAACTGAGCGACGTCCATGGAGCCCACGCAATGAAACCTGGAACGGTGTAGTTGGCGCCAAGATTATTTGATGTGGGACGTCATTGTGCCTCTAAGTTAATATAAAATGTAGTTATAAAAAAATAAGTTATATATAAATATAAAACTACATGGATGGGGTCGAAGGACGACCATGTATGGCATTAGGGGCCTTGACTCTGACTGTAGGCAGTTTTGGGTGGATCATGCAATCTACTATTAGCGGTTGGGTCGAGCAGGAAGAATTACTAAACTACTCTATGGATCCTTTAGAGGGTGTGGATATATCTGGATCGCCAGCTCGCACTCATGCAAATCATGAGCTCGACATGTCTTATGGGAGACCCGATAGTGGGTATGTTTTTTCAGGAGCTTTAGGTTCCTTGTCGGGGTTGCTGTCAGGTTCCCCCTTTTCCATTGGTATCTCTTCGAATTTTTCCTCTACTGTGAACAGGGGCGGTACTTTTAGTCCAAGTTCGTTGTTGGAGACATCCCAGGTGTAGTTTGGACCTTTCTAGACCTACATGTTATCCTCATGGGCAGACTCATCTCTGGCAAAATAGGTTTGGACCCTCGGGCATTAGAGCCAGGGAGATCGGGGTTTTCTGTAGCAAGGTGGAGTATCATAATTTTTTTCTCTGAGGAAATTCCCCTCGCAAGGCTCCCTTCTTTGAATATTCTAGAGGTTTTATGTAACTCGTCATGGGGTTTTTCAGATCCTTTTATGATAGTTGAATTCTCGTACTCACTACCGGTGCATACACAACCCTCCGTTTTTCTTTCCGCTGAAGTTGGGTCGAGGATTTATTTTGATCTTTTGTTCTATTGGGGCCATGAACCAGACTGGTTCCCATGGTGTTCCGGTAAGCACACGTAAGAGAAAAAACAAGAGTTTAAACCCAAAAAGGGGACATGATCATATGGTTCTAGGAGAGGACATTACAATGGCCCAATTTTTGGATCTATCAGCTACAACAGTGGAGGGTAATGGGAGGGGTAGGAGGTTCAATGCAAAAAACCTTAAGGATTGGGAAACCTCTTCTTGGGCGGGTGTGCTAGGATATGTGCCAGCGGTAAAAATCCTGGCAAGGGTTGGTTTGTGTTCAAATTTCTGAAAGCGAAAGATGAACTTTGGGCCCTTAAGTCCCCATGGAGTGTAGACTCAACCCCAGTTTTCTTCAAGCTCTGGACTCCACTTTTCGATCTCGGACAGGAATGCCTAGATGTGGTACCCATTTGGGTATGTCTCCCTTTCCTTCCTTTATAGTTTTGGTCGAAGGAGATTTTCAAGATTATTGGGAATACCCTCAGAACCTTTCTGGATGCCGACATGTCTTTCCTGGCCACAACTGAATATGTGATGGCTTGTATTTTGGTCCAAATAAATCTGTGGGAAGGGTTGGCGAAAGACATTGAGCTAGTTTAAGGAGGCAAAACTTACAAACAACAGTTGGACTACGAGGGTGTTCCTTTTAGATGCAGAAGGTGCCACAAGCAAGGGCATGTGGTGAGTCAATGCTCATTACCTTTTAGACCCAGAAAGTAGAAGCAATATCCAACTGTGACTAGCGCGTGTTGGGTATGTGTTATATTCTTTACATGACTAGTTTTAGCGTTTTCTACGTTGTGCCAAGCGCGGGGGGGAGGAGGGGGGGGGGCTCCAGGCCCCCCCTTCGGGGTTTGGGGGCAGTGTCCCTGAGAATTTCTTTTTTCTTTGGGAAACATGTCACATGTTTTGCCTCGATTTTTGTGTCACCTTGATTTTTGTGTCCATTATTGAGAAGTTTTTCGGCACATGGTTTTTTATCGATGGTTTTCTATTTCCGGTTAAGGAATTAGGGTTGTTGACTAATCCAGGTCATTGGGTCAGGGTTTTGGGTGGTGCCGGCTCCTATATGTATATTGTATTGTAAACAATGTATGATATGAATTAATACAAAATATGTTGATTTTTCCAGTTTGTGTTTCCAGGGGAAAAATATCTGTGTAATGTGTGTATTTTCCATTGTATGTTTTTTGTTCTTTTACTGAAAATATGTTTGCAGTAAATAATTGTACAAGGTTAGAATCTACATTTTCTATCGGAGCTTTGTTGGCTTCAGGGGGACGCCTTTGTGGTCAAGGGTTTGGCTCGGGACTGTGATAAGCCTTGTTACAGTGGGAGATCTGCGATATTGATTCTTTAGGTGAAGAGAAATGGTGAGCAGTTCGAAAATGGAGATCAAGAAGTTTAATGGACAAAGTTTTGAGTTGTCGAAGCTCAAGATGGAAGATCTATTGGTGGATAGAGATTAGTGGATCCAGGAACTGCACCTATAGGAACTTCAACAGATGACTGGAAAAAGTTGGAACGGAAGGCGAAGATCACAATCCGACCGTGTCTCTTAGATTGAGTATTACTGAATGTGTCAGAGGAAGCTACAACCAAGGATTTATGGGATAAGTTGGGGAAGTTGTATTAGTCTAAGTCCCTAGTAAATAAACTATTCCTGAGAGAGATGTTGTATAACTTGAGGATGAGAGATGGAGACTCGGTGGCAGAGCATTTGAACGCATTCAATACTGTGGTAAGGCAATTAGTATCTGTTGAGATTAAATTTCAGATGAAGATAAGTGTATCAATTTACTGTGCTCTTTAGGTAGTAATACAACTCCCTTGAAGTTTGACGAAGTGTTCTCATCCTTATTGTCGAAGGAGATGATACAAAAGAACATGGAAGGAAAGAGCACATATGCATTATTTGCAAGAGGACGCTCCCATGAAAGAAATAGATCTAAGTCCTCAAGTGGGAGATCTAAGTCTAAGGGTAGATCTAAATATCTCGGAAAGTTTGTAAAGGTATGTTGGAGATGTGGAAAAGATGGGCACTACAATAAGTAATGTAGATCCAAATTTGAGAAAACGAAGGGATCTCAAGAAGCTCCTTCTACAAAAGAAACGACCTTGAAGGAAGAAGGAGGGGATGTGTACTTGGCTTCTTCAAGCACACATGCAGATCATGAGGCATGGTTGGTTGACTCAGGTGCATCCTTTCATATGACTCCCCACAGGGAGTGGGTGTGGTTCTGTGAATATGAAAGGTATGATGGAGGTAATGTTTTCTTAGGTGATGACTCGACAACCAAAATCATAGAACAAGGAAAAGTCAAGTTGAGGGTCATAGATGGAAGGACTATGTTAGAATTAGGAAAGTAATGCAGAATAGAGATGTATTTTTAATTAAAAGAAAACAACTAGAATATATCTATAGATCCTAAACTGTTAACCAAATTCAAGTACACACCATAATCAGATATGAACTGTTAACCAAATTCAAGTACACACCATAATCAGATCTGAACAGACTTTAACCAGTGATCTATCTCCTAGTCAATAAACATTTTATCATCAAGACATAAGATAGTACTTGTACAGGCTTACTGGATCTGAAGCAAATTTAGATTAAGGATAAATCTGAATTAATAGATCTAAATTAGAACTGAAGAAAAATGATCTAATTTAGTGGATCTGCAATAGATCTAAACTAGGAGCAAGGTAGATAGAAATAGATAGACAGTAGATCTAATTAATGAAAAACTTCAGAAAGCAAATAACAACTTATAGATATGACTATAAGATCTTACCTAGAAACTTACCTCAAATTTATGAAGGAGAGCAACCACACATAGGTGATGTAAATCACTGAATATATGCTCAGAAAAAGTCAAGTTCATAGATCTACCATATAGGTTAGATCTCTTGCCAAGAGATGAATGGATTTTTTTGCCACTAGTAGGAAAAACACACACATAAAATTTTGTGTTTAAACCCTTATGTTCACATAAAACTTCAAGGACTCAAACCCCAACAAGCAGAGATTAGTTGTAGCTAAAAACTAAAGGTTAGATCTGTGGAGAGAGGCCGTGGTTCATGCAGAACTGAGGTTAGTAAGGTCACGGTTTATGCAGGGAACAAAACTGGGGTAAGGAAGGCCACGACTCAAACAAGAGGAGAGTCGAACTACCACAGAAAGGGCCCTCACAAACCAAGCCACCACAGGAAGTATCCACAAGGAGCAGAGACACCACAGTAAATCGTCAAAGGGTCGAACTTACCACAACAAAGAGCCTCAAGGGCCGAGCTTACCACAACAAATAGTCTCAAGGATCGAATCACTATAGCAAAGAGCCTCAAGGGCCGAACCACCACAAAAAATAACCTCAAGGGCCAAACCACCATTGAAAATCCTCAAACAACAGTTGCAAGAAGGGGGCCGCAACAAAATAAGGAGAGATCCGCTCACCTAGGAGGATAGCACAAGAGCATAAAATGAAAAGTGTGAGAGGAAAGGGGGGGGGGTAGTCCTCTATTTATACTTTTAGGCTATGGTACAATGAGGGTAGTAATAATTAAAGTAACTATTAAAAATAACATGTTTAAATTAATTAATTTAAACATGTTATAATTAAAACATTTTAATTAATACTTTACTTTAACCCTTAAGACAAAAAACAAAAAACCCCAAACAAACACAAGCAAGGGTAAAGGGGGTTTAGGTGGGGTTACATAGTGGCAATACTTGTCCATTCATTTTTAAGGTGACCTTATTAACTTTATCATCATTGCATATGGGATACATCCCTCATGTGGTCATGCCCACCTTCAAAGAGGGTCATACACCAACAAAGTACCCGATCAAGGATCAAGTTGCCCTAGAACATTTATGGGGTCTTATCCACCAAGGTACAAGACCAAGGATCAACCCATGCCCCAAGCATGGGTACCCTGGACCATGTCCAGAGGCCCTAGACATATCTAGGGACTTTAACTGCTTGGTCCCAGACCAAGAACCCCAGTCATATACTGGGGGCCCTCTCAGGGGTCTTTACTACTTGGTCCTAGACCAAGAACTCCAGTTATATACTAGGGGCCCTAACAAGGGTCTTTTGCCATGACACTGACTGTTTGGTCCCAGACCAAGTACCCCAGGAGTGCACTGGGGGCCCTAGATCTTGTCTAGGGTCTTTGCCATCCTCCCAGAGAATGGATCTTGCAACTGCTACAAATTTAACAGATTAAAACACTACCTGGTGTTTTGCACATCCCAGGATTGACCAAAAATTTGATTTATGTAAGCAAAATGGACGATGTAGTGGTAAAAACAATATTTGGAAAGGAAACTTGCAGGATGGTTCGAGGAGCAATGGTGTTGTTGAAGGGAGTTTATTTTGGAACTCTATATAAGCTTCAAGGAAGCACTATTAGTGATGGGTGTAATAGTTCCATTGTTCCTGATATTGGATTTGAAGAAGAAATAACTACTATAGTATCTGGAGAAAAGGTTATGTTGTGGCATCAAAGACTAGGGCATATCAGAGAGAAGGGTCTTCGACTACTACACGGTAAAGGTATGGTTGAAGGTATGTCTAATTGCTCTTTGGATTTTGATTTCTGTGAACTTTGTGTATATAGGAAGCATAATCGGGTAAGATTACCCTCTGGTGTAACGAGGGCAGAAGGAATTTCACATCTAGTTCACAATGATGTGTTTGGACCTATGTCGGTTCCATCACTAGGAAAATTTGTGTACTATGTCTCATTTATAGATGACTTCTCGAGGAATACTTGGATATATTTTCTCAAGAAGAAATCTAAAGTCTTTGACATGTTTAAAGAGTTTAAGGCTCTTGTTGAGAATCAAATAGAGAAACAAATTAAGGTGTTGAGGACATATAATGGTGGAGAGTTTTGCGAAAATGAATTTGAAGAATTCTATAAGAAGTGCGGTATAGCAAGACAAAAGACTACTCCATATACACCTCAGTAGAATGGAGTTGTAGAAAGGATGAATAGGACGCTGGTGGAAAAATCAAGGTGCATGCTTAGTGGTGCCGGGTTAGGGAAATAATTATGGGCAGAGGCAATGGGTACTGCATGTTACCTGGTCAACAGATCACCCTCATCAACATTGGATGACAAGACTCCACAAGAGGTATGGATTGGTAAGAAACCTTCTCTCACACATCTCAAGGTATTTGGCTATGAGGCCTTTGTTCACGTTCCAAAAGAAAACAAGAGTAAGCTAGATAAGAAGGCTGGAAAGTGTATTTTTATTGGGTATAAAGATGGTCTCAAAGGTTATAAGCTTTGGAACCCAGAAACTAAGAAGGTTGTGTATAGTCAAGATGTGGTATTTAGAGAAATGAAGGATGTTGTTAAACAAAAAGTCCTACCAAGTAAGGAAGAACCAGAGAAAATAGACTTTGAGTCAAAGAATGATGAATTAGACTCTACAGAAGAACAAGAATAGGAAGAAGAAGATCCTCATACTCTAGTATTGAGGAGATCGGTTCAGGAAAGAAGGCAACCAGAAAGGTATACTTCATCCGATTTCCGTTCAAATTTTGCTTTGTCTATTACTGATGATGATCCTAAAACTATTAGGGAAGAAATGGATTTAGAGGATGGAAAGCTATGGAGAAAGGCCATGGTTGAATAAATGACAACCTTGGATAAGAATGAGGCTTGGGATCTAGTGGAGTTGTCGACTGGAAGAAATCCCATTGGCAAAAAATGGGTATTTAAAAATATATTGAATGCATAAGGCAAAGTGGAGAAATACAAAGCTTGGTTAGTAGCAAAGGGTTATTCCTAGGTTGAGGGAATTGATTTTGGTGAGATTTTCTCTCCTGTTGCCGAGTTAACTTCTATTAGATTTTTGTTATCTGTTGCTGCTGCATTTGATTTTGAAGTATAACATATGGATGTGAAGACAATATTCCTACATGGGGATTTGGAAGAAGAAATCCATATGAAGCATCCATAAGGCTTTGTTGTGAAGGGAAAGAAGGAGCTGGTATGCAAGCTGGAAAAGTCCATGTATGGTTTAAAACAATCACCAAGGATGTGGTATAAAAAATATGATACTTATATGTTGGGACTTGGCTTCACAAGAAGCAAAGTGGATCACTGTGTGTATTTTAAATTAATCGGTGATCATTTGATTTATTTGGTCTTGTATGTGGATGACATGTTGCTGACAGAAAACAACAAGGAGATTATCCAGGACGTGAAAACTCAGTTGTCCTCTAAATTTGACATGAAGGATCTTGGTGCTGCAAATTTCATTTTGGGCATGGAAATTAAAAGAGAGGAAAAACATGAAACTCTGGTTAAATCAGAGAAACTA